>JAVKPL010000618.1:0-15408 GCA_032173675.1 Gastrolobium villosum
TGGCCTATGGCCTATTTGTGAAAAAAACTTTCTTATAAGCCTAAGCCTACTCTACATTCTCTGAAATTCTGAATGATCGAACTAGGTCAGACTCAATATAGGCCTGATTGTAGGCCGAGCTGGGCCAGCCTGACCCGTTTACACCCCTATCAATGATTCATAGGGACATTATCTGTTTTGGCGGTATACAATACATTACACTAATATTCATCCGTCATCTAGCAGACGACTAATAGTTTTTTGTTTTTTATATGGTTCATTTTTTTCACAGTCAGTATATATAATTATCTACGTTGAGTACAAAATGACTTCATTTTAGGGCGAAAATCAAGGTATTTTTATAGTTATAATTTATTTCAGAGTTATCATAGTCTTTCTTATTTTAATTTTTTTATATTTCAACCCACGACGTCATTTTAAGAATAAATGCAGATAACTTATCTACATTCACTGTAGAAACATTAAAGCTTTTTTTAAACATAGATTTGTGTTAATCGTACAGTACCCTCTCCCTATATATATATATAAGGCATGATCCTTTGACACTGGTGTCAAATTTGAAATTTGACATCTCATCTGAGAGCCATTAAATCAAAAAAGATCAATGGTGTCTCATGCTTACAAATCAGAGCCGTTGATCTTTTTTGATCTAACGGCTCTCAGATGAGGTGTCAAATTTGAATTTTGACATCGGTGTCAAATGATCCTACCTCTATATATATATATATGTATATATATATATGTATGTATATATTATATATGTATATATATATGTATGTATATATATATATATGTATATATATATATATATATATATATATATATATATATGTATATGTATATATGTATATGTATATATGTATATGTATATATGTACAAGTTGTTATCCCTATATTCCTCTTCAATCCCCCCTCTCTTTCTTTCTCCTTGCCTTTTATCTTATTTCCCCCTTCCCTATTTTTGTTTTGTTTTTTTACTTTTTTTTATTCATTTATTCATTCTTTATTCTTTATTTTATTATTTATTTATTAATTTTATTCTTTATCCCCTTCTTGACAACGGTTAGGATTTAGTGTCAAATTTCAAAGTTTGACAACAATGTCAAAGGATCCTGCCATATATATATATAGAGGTAGGATTCTTTGACACCAGTATCAAATTTGAAATTTGACACCTCATCTGAGAGCCATTAGATAAAAAAAGATCAACGACTCTGTTTTGTAAGCATGTGACATCATTGATCTTTTTTTATCTAATGGCTCTTAGATGAGGTGTCAAACTTCAAATTTGACACTGGTGTCAAAGGATCCTACCTCACATATATATATATATATATATATATATATATATATATATATATATATATTCAGTTATGAGTAGCATATATTGTATTCTAGGGATGTTTATGAACCAATCCAAATTGCAGTGACCGAATCAAAAAACCAATAACTAAATTAACAGAAAACCAAAATTCGAAAAAAAAAATGCATAATTTTATTTGATTGGATTAGTGTATTATGTATTAATGTATTTATTATTTTCGAAAAACCAATAACTAAAAAAAATAAAAAACCGATCAAATCCAAACTGAACCAATGTATTATGTGTTTATTATTTTCTAAAGTTAGTGACTTGGAATCTTTTTATTTTGTAGACTTGGAATCTTGGATGTTATTGATAGCAAACTATCTCTTTTAGTTTGAAGACTTGAAATTTTCCGTGACTTATAACTTTGAATAGCTTTATTTTGATAATGCTAGTGATTTGTATGAGTGAAATTTTTGATATAATCCAAACCGAATAAAATTTGATTGGATTTTAAAAAAAGTCCGAACCAAATGGTTAATTAAATGATCAAACCGAATGAATTGGATCAGATGTTTTGTGCTTCAAAACTGATCCGATCCAGATCGCAAACATATATTTTAATTATTATTATTATTATTACTATTAAAATACTTTTTCAATAATATTTTAAATTTGATGCACTATTAGTGTGATATTATTATTTTTTAAACATGAAGCGTAAAATTACTTTAATAACTACATATATTTGTCCTACTTATGAATTACTTTACTTGACAAAAAAAATATATTTCTTCGAATATTTTTAATAAAGTTGTTTTTCTCCACATACTAAATACTTTTCTCACACATTCTCATTTAATTTTGATAAAAACATTGACAATTGATGCTTAAAAGTATTTATTTGTGAAGCAGAATTAGAGAAAAAATTTACTGAATTCTTTAAATTATTTAGTTTTAACTTTCAACAATAAAATACTTTTGAAAACCAAAAGTAATATTGCTATTTTTTATTTTTGTTCATAGCATTGTCAGATTTAGTTGCCTCAGCCTCAGCCAGTCACCAGATAGAGGAAAGTCATATTCTCCAAGTTTGGGCTCATTTGTGGGCCTACTAAGCTAAATACTGGACATCTGATTTTGGGCTGCTTATATCGTTTGCCCAATAATCTGAGTCTTCTGGCCACCATCGACTCTTCAAGTCTTCAACTGCCGTTGTTATGGCCCAACATCGTACTTGAACCATCTGAAGTCCATATTGAAAAATAATCGGAAAACAAACTAATTTGAGTAAATATTTTAAAAATTAATACTGAAAAAGAAGAAAGGAAAAGCCTTCCCTATAGAACTCTGAACCCATAAGTGACTCATTTTGCAGCCAAATTACAATTTTCAGCCCAAATTATGTGGCTGCATGTTCAACTACTATCGTGATGCTGTGCACTAAAATACAAGCCCAATATGCAAATGGATTTAAAACTACGGCTCTCTTGTTCTAGTCATTACTAAATTGATCGTGCAGAGCATACCATATATATATATATGGGATAGGATATTTTTACGCCGGCATAAAAATTAGAAGTCTTACACTCAATCTTGATCATTAATTCACTTGTATCCAATGGCTCACATTACTAAAAAATTTGAGCCCTTAGATATAAGTAAGATTAACGGACAAAATTAAGAGTGTAGCTTACACTGGTGTAAAATGATCATGACCCTATATATATATATATATATATATATATATATATATATATATATATATATATATATATATTTATATGTGGCAGGATATTCTTACACAAGTGTAAGAGTTAGAAGTTTTATACTTAATCTTGACCATAGATCCACTTGCATCCAATGGTTCACGTTACTAAAAAAATTAAGCCCTTATATATAAAGGGTTTTATAATTCTCATTCAACATGAGAATTAAATTTCTCCTATACATTCTTCGATTTTCGTGCTGATATGGATCCCACTTATAATTTTTTCTAACACATGGGTCTCACATGCTTTTTATCTCTACAACATGAGATTTCAATTGTCATTCAACATGAGAATTATAAAATCCATATATAAATGGGATTAACGGACAAGATTAAGAGTGTAACTTACACTGGTGTAAAATGATCCTGACCATATATATATATATATATATATATATATATATATAGGGCAAGATCATCTGACACCGGTGTAAGAATAATAAGTCTTACTCCAAATCTTAACCGTTGATTTTCTGCATCTAACGGTTAAGATTTATTAGGTCTTACTCATTAATTAATTTTTAATTCCCAATAAATTTCAAATATTAGATGCACCGAAATCAACAATTAAGATTTATTGTAAGATTTATTATTCTTACACCGGTGTAATTTGATCCTATCCTTTTATATATATATATATATATATGGGTTTTCATTTTATCCTTTAACATAACACAACAAACTTTCCTACACACACAACATTTTGTGGGGCCCACACATTTTAATACATAAAAAAAAGAAAAAAATATGGCACGCAAAACGAATCTCTATAACATTACACAATCACTTTTCCTACAACATTATAAACATAAAACCCTATATATATATATATATATATATATAGAGAGAGAGAGTTAGATCCTTTGAAACCAGTGTCAAATTTCAAATTTAACACCTCATCTGATAGCCGTTATATAAAAAAAATCAATGGTGTCAGATGCTTATAAATCAGAATCGTTGATCTTTTTTGATCTAACGGTTTTCAGATGAGGTGTCAAATTTGAAATTTGACACTAGTCAAAGGATCCTACCTCATATAAATATATATATATATATATATATATATATATATATATATATAAAGAATTTCTCCGGTTATATATATCTGGCACAAAACGACGTTATTTTGTGACGGAAATCAAGATATTTTTGTAATTCTAATATATTACTGGGTTATATTAATTTTTATCATTATAAATAATTTCAAAATGACGTAATTTTGAGCTCAATAATTGTATCTCGAGTGAATGGAGAAATATTTTTCCCAATTTATATGAATTTGGATGGGATGTAGACGTTTGAGCCTGCACAACGCTGAAAATAAATTACAGAGATTCAACTGCAAAGGGGATAATCAACCTGTGTTTGTGTTTACATGGCTAGTCAATTATTTGTTTGTATTTCATTTGTGAATAGCAAAAAGTCAGAAATGTTTAACCTTTTCCCCGTATTTATGCCTGTCTATTGTCTTCTCTGGAGCCCACTATATAAGAATCAGCACAAAATGGGGATGACCTTGTTGTTTTGTGATTTGTGACTATCATTATTCCGCTAATTAGCATACATAAAAGAAATTGCAGATAGCTCCTGAGTTAAGACGACGTTACTAATTAATGATATGTTTATAATTCCTACTTGCAAATGGAATATGTTTGGTGTGGTCCAAGTTTCGACATCACCTGTATATATTTTGCAAACAGATTCCAGATTATTCTGTTGGAAATGACTTCGCGCCTGAGGTCACACATCTAGAGATCGATCTCGTGTACATTTTAATTACATCAAGTATTTGTGCTTTGGTGAGTTCGAATGCTATATTTACACACATATTATGATCAAAAGATCTTATTTAAATTTTAAATAAACCTTCAATTGAATCATATATTGTACGTTCTCCGTGATTGTAAATCTGGTAGTTTTTTTTTTTTTGGTGGGGTAATGCTGGTAGTTATGTACCGAACATTATTCATATTTGATATTTATGTTTAGTACAATACCAAAGCCCAAGTGTGGAACAAATATAGAATTAATATAAAAGCTTAGTATTTGTTAATTTGTTGACAAGTTTTGATGTTGTTACTCTCGGCAAGTGCATTGATCGTACAAGTAATAAATTGAATAAGTAGGATATCGTTCCCACAATGATTAAACCCAAGCAATGATTTGCTATTGCAAATTTAGTTGGACAAATAAAAGGAAGGTAACGTAATTTGTATGTTGAAAGAAGTTGATAACATGTAATTAAGACCTTGGATTTAAAGAAACAACCGAAAAATAAATGGTAGAATTAAAGTAATAAAACGAACGTAGTTAGGGTTCTGACTTCCCCTGATCTCCTCAATACGTTATGAATTACTTGTTAAGGACCCGCTCTTAATATATTGCCAATTGATCCTGTCTATGTTAATTAGGGCTCAATTCCTTGTTACCCTAAATCTATGTAATCCTGGAAGAACTCTAGTTCCCCGATTATTCCCTAAGAAAACATGCATTAAAATCAAGAATCATAGGATTGCATAATTACCTTTTGTCTATTCCTATTCTTATTCCTAGATCACAAAGATTATGATAAATTCATCAAATAAAGGTTCATGCACCAACATTCCTATTGTCATACAATCCCCAAATGTCATTATATAAGGAGCAAACTCATAGAAAACATTGAACATAGATGAATTTATTCAAATATAAAAAGAGAAAAATTCTTAACAATTAATCCATAAACATACGATTTAACCAGGTTCCATCATCCCCTAACTACTGAAAGAACTAGCCAGACATGACAAAATCAAACATAAAAGAAACTAGAAAAGCTTCCCCAAACTCCATTGGTGATTGGTGAATCTTCAATAATTCCAGTGATGAATTGACTCCGATCCGTCTCCGCCGCTCACGAACATGAGTCTCTGACTCTAAGGATCTAAAAGTGTTTTGCAGTGTGAAGTAGTGAATAATTCTGACCCCTAGGTGCCTTTTTAAGGGTGAAAAATTCGCATCCTTGGTAGAATATTCCAACTGGGACTAAATCATATTCCCTGGGCGCGCTTAAGCCTGAATTGGGCGCTTAAGCCGCCTGAGGCAGTAGGTTTTTCTGCGTGTTGCGCGCTTAAGCGCACTCCTCGTGTTGGAAATTCTTTCTTGTGTCGTGCTTAAGCGCCCAGAGGCAGAGGCTGCTGGCGTTCATGGCGCGCTTAAGCGCGCTGGAGGGGGCTTAAGCTTCCAATTGGGAGCTTAAGCTTCCTCCTCAAATAACTTGATAACATCAAATCTTTCTTGTTCTGATCTCCATTCTCATTCTTCTTAGTTGTTGTCTTCATCTCCTTTGGTTGTTGTCCTCATCTTATCTAATCTTTATCTTGATTCTCTTTTTCCAACAAATCATTTAAAATAACAGTAAATGATTTAATTAGAAGAAAATTCAGATAATGTTCGTGATTATCATCTTAAACCTTAGTTTTTAACTTATTCAACTAGATAATTCATAATATTTTAATCCATAAAACAAGATAAAGTGAAGATTTATCATTTGACCATCATCATAGTTGGAAAAGTGAAGAGCGCAAGAATTGTTTGTTCAATCCCATGCTAAGTTTACCTACCAAAAGTTTTTTTATTCTTTTATCCTCGAGAAAAGAACTTAATAAACCATCAACTTTGTTTACCAAAAAAGTAGCCATGCCAGACTAAGCGGCATATAATTTGATTTTCACCTGATTTTCTTATTTTTAAGTTTTTTCAGGTACCTTAAAATTAACATATACTAACAATAATATGATTAACTTTTTTTTTAAGCTGATTTACTTTTCTCAAAGAGAAAAGTATATATATGGCAAGTATTTGATTGTTACACGTACAACAGCTGCAGAAAAATATATATATATATATATATATATATATATATGGGTTTATCATATATCATTTAACATGATCACAAAAAATTTCCTACACACAAAACATTTTGTGGTGCCCGCGGAAAAAAAAAACTCCGACACGTAAAACGAATCTCTATAACATAATACAATCACTTTTCCTACGACATAATCTTATAAAAATATATATATATATATATATATATATATATATATATATATATATATATATATATATATATGAAGATCCTTTGACACCAGTATCAAATTTGAAGTTTGACACCACATCTGATAGCCGTTAGATAAAAAAAGAACAATGACGTCACATGCTTACAAATCAGAGTCGTTGATTTTTTTATCTAACGGCTATCAGATGAGATGTCAAATTTTATATACATACATGTATGTATATATATATATATATATATATGAGGAAGGATCATTTGACACCAGTGTCAAGTTTCAAATTTGACAATGACACCTCATCTAATAGCCGTTAGATCAAAAAAGATCAACGACTCTAATTGGTAAGCATGTGACACCATTGATCTTTTTTTATCTAACTGCTATCAGATGAGGTGTCAAATTTAAAATTTGATACTAGTGTCAAAGGATCCTCCCTCTATATTAGGGGTGTTCATTAACCGATCCAAACCGATTCAAACCGCGGTGACTGAACCGAAAAATCGATAACTGAATAAACCGAAAAAATCGCAAATTTTAATTGTATTGGATCGGTTTTTGGATGGGTTGATGAAAACCGATCCAATATATTAATTCCCCTTTACCTACTTGGGTCTTTCCCTAATAATATCCTAAAAATTTCTAAACCCAGGACTAGGGGTGAAAGTCGGCTGGGCTAGGTCAAATTTTGCCACGAAAAGCTCAGGCCTACGCTAAAAAATTTCAATATGACCTGGCACAAGTCTATTACGAGTCTAACTGTTAGCTTGACTTGGTTTGTTTATAAAAAAATAAATAGTCTGGCCTAGGCCATTAGCCTGTTAATTTTTAACATCCAAAAGAATCATGAATCAACTTTACAAAATACTCATATTTTGTTGTTAAATCAAAAATCATAATTTCAACTTCCAAACAGAATCATGAATCACAACAAAACTCATACAATCCGCATTTAAGTCACTTTCAAAAGCAAAATGCTTCAACTAAATAACAAATATTTCACCAGATCCAACAAACAAGTCCATACTGTGTAAATTAAAATAATTACATGAATCCAACAACACATTATGATGTTTTTAGTAAGTATAACCTCTCCCAAAAACCTTTTAATATATTCATATCCACAATTTTTTTTTGATAACATTCATATACTCAATTTAACATGTTGAGATGTTGGTTCCTCCTATATATATAAGAAATAGAGTTAGATTTCTATTAAAATATAATCGAATATAATTAAGTTATAAATAATCACAATTGATTATATTTTGCTTTTTCTTCAAGACATACTTACTCTATTTTATTGTATTTAAAATAAGTAATATAATATAGCCCGGCATGTAGGCTTATAGGCCAGACCTTGTGAAAGTGAGCATGCGGCCTTTTTAGTAAACAAGCTTTTTCAAAGCTCAAGTTTGGCCTATTTTACGAAATATACTAGGTCAGGTCTAGCCTGACGTAGGCCGAGCCGTAAGCCCCTGTGGGCCGGCCCGACCCAGTTTCACCCATACCCAGGATCCATTAACCCATCAACTAAACCCAAGAAAAAATCTAGTCACATCTCGTCGATAAAATTTATCTTTGTTGAACTTCATATCTCATTGCAAAGAAAAAAAAAACTATATTATAGTTTGCTAATGCTTTTGTAATTCAAAAAAAATTACAAAGCCAATATATACAAAAGATGTTATTTGCATAACAATCATAAAATAAATTTCAGTATTTTCAAAAAATCGAAAATCGATCCGATCCAAACCAAAAAAAATTGGATTGGATCGGATCGAATTTGAAAAAAAAATTAAACCGAATGGATGACTATATGATCAAACCGAAGGAATTAGGTCAGATGATTTTTGCTTTCAAAACCAATTCAATCCGGACCGCGAACACCCATATATATATATATATATATATATATATATATATATATATATATATATATATATGGGGTTTGATTTTCCCATGTTGCATGAGAATTAAATTCTCATGTTGTGACTTAACTAGTGGTGGGCCTCACATTTAATAAAAAAAAAAGTTTTGCGCACAAATCGAAAGATCACAACATGATAATTGAATTCACATGCAGCATGAGAAAATGTTTCCATATATATATATATATATATATATATATATATATATATATTACGAAATCCTTCGTACAAACTATATTTTTGACAAACAATAATCCTATGAGACGTAGACTAAACGACATTTTTGTTTTCACATTATAATTCGTGTGCAATTCAACAAAATTCTTTCGTAACATTAGTAGTTTCCTTTCATTCCATTGTTTGGCCAACGTTACGAAACAAAGTTAATTAATGACTATTTGCACTGTTTATCAAAAAAAAAAAATTGACTACTTGCTCCCTGTCACGCCCAAGAATAAGCTACATAACCACAGACATTAAAATTCCTTTCCCTTTATTTTAGGATTTTATTGAAGGCTATATCTATATAAAAAAATAAAAAATTAATTTTAATTGAACATGTGATCAGTATAATGGAATTATTTTGGATGGGATTTGTCACGAGCTTGTGTGAATAGATATGAAAAATATCTCTCTAAAAAAGATAAAGGAGAAAGGAAGAAAGGATGTGCATGATTATTTTTTTCATTTATTTTTAGGGAAAGAATATTGTTACAATCTTCAAAGCACGGACATGCTCATTGAAAAAAAAAATTGTGTGTCGAATACGTATCCGATACGGACACGCATCCGTCACGCGATCAATATTTAAGAACACGCAGTCAACTTTCAGACATGTTCCGACATATTTCAAATGCATGTTATAGCCCACCTATCTTTATAAACAAATCTTGCGCTAAAGTAGTTCTAACTTCTAATGTTTGACTCTCTGTCGGAGTTTGATTTCTAGATTGCAGCTTTAATTAATCTCTGCCGAAAGCTGTACATTCGGCATTAGATAAAAGGGCATACGCTGACTGTATGTGAATTCTAGATCCTTAACGTGTTGGAGTATACTACTCCGGTTCCTTTTATCTTTATCTTTATCTTTTTGTTCAGATAAAGTATTCGGTGACATAATTTTCTAATTAATACACGTTAAAAACTCTCGTTGACACAAGCGCTGAGCTAAGGAGGTAGTTAATTTGTTATTTGATATACCTCCCTCACGCGTTAGCTTTTGTAGTTATGTTACTAATGATACCCGTGATAATTTTGGGAGTGATTAATTTTATTTTATTTTGATAAATCACACATATTTTTTATGGGAAAATATTATATCTACAAAAATTTTATTTATAAATTATTACAGACTACAGTAAGTATGACCGGTCATACTTTAATCAAGAATGTATGACCTGTCATACTTTGTGTAATTTGCAAAAAAAAAAATTATAAACGGATCATTATTCTTTTTTATGAGAGACAATTTTATACGATTCGGAAACATCTATATTATAGTGGGGATAATTCTCCTAAAGGGAATTTTTTATATTTACAAGAATTTGAACCCAAAATCATGCTGAATCAAATATGTACGAATTAATATATCAAAAAAAAAAAAAATATGTACGAACGAATTTTTTTGATTTGAATAATTTGTTTATGAACGTGAACCCGTGGATGCTTATATTGTAATTTTAACCAATCAAGGGTTATGCTTGTTGTGAGGGAGAGAATAAGAAGAATGAAATTTGACTATACCATATATAAATATAGGGTTTTATAAGAGTTATGTTGTAGGAAAAATGATTGTGTAATTTATATTTTGCGTGTCTTAACTTTTTCATCAAAAAATATGGGCCCTACAAAATATTGTATGTGGAAACTTTTTTGTGGTCATATTAAATGATAGATGATAAACCAATAAATATATGATAAAACGTTTCTCCTATTGTTAGAGAAGTGTTTTCTACTACCACTTCAAATTTTGAGCTTGACCTTTTCTTTTATAAAAAAAGAAATGGACTCCACCATGATCATGTGTCTTCAGAAAATTCTCCTCTTTTCCTATAACAGGAGAAGTACATTGCCCATAAATATATATAAGTGTGCACACACATGGCACATAAATATATAGGGACGGATTATCTTAAATCAATATAAATTACACTTTTAATATTTACGGTAGACTCCACTTATATTTAACAATTCTAATTCATAAGTTAAGTGAGTATTAAATATAATTAAATTAAGGATTCATTTTTTCTGCAGTTACTGCAGATAAGTTATCTGCAGTAAGTCCAATACGGCGTCATTCTGGGTGAAAATTATGTTATTTTTATAATTTTAATTTATTTCAGGGTTATTATAGTCTTTATTATTACAATTTTTTAATATTTCAATCCCAAAATGACATCGCTTTAGGAATAAATGCAGATAACTTATCTGTAGTAACTGAATAAATATCTCTCTGTTAAATTAATGACTAAAATTAGATGTAATGCATCTAACTTTTGTACCAATGTAAATTAATAATATATATATATATATATATATATATATGTATATATGAGGAGGGTTCTTTTAACTCTAAATTAAGATTTAGAAGTCTTACTCCCCATCTCATCCGTGGATGAGCGAAAATCAACGGTTGTCATTTTTAGTATAACTAATAATTAATTAATTAGTATGACTTCCTAAATTATAACTATTAGATGAGCTGAAATCAACGGTTAAGATGAAGAGTAAGACTTATGAATCTTACTCTAGAGTCAAAATGTTCCTCTCCTATATATATCTTCAAATAGGAAATTTTTTTATCTCTTACACATGCACGAAATTGGAGGGAGCCTCATAAAGAGAAAAGAAAAAAATAAAATAAAAATGAGTTACATTATGTGCTGGAGAGAAAGTTACCTTCTATTTGCTAAGAAATATCCTTCGTTTACAACCAAAAAAACTTTGTTTAGAATTTTTTTTTTAAAAAAGGCAAAAGTTCACCTTGAGTGAATTCGTAGAGACAGCACTTATGACATATGTATAGATGTACATTGTCCTTTGGTGATGGCTTATGTATGTCTTTTTGAAGCCAATAGGGATCATATTCCACTTCCTTTATTACTGCTGTAAAATTTGTCACAAGTACTCATGCATATATACTTCTATCTTGAATGAGTTAGCAATTTAGAAATCAGAGCCATGGTAGGTGCAAATATATATGGGTCACAATTCATCATAGGACGTTAGGTCATGTGTATCAAGAGCCGGGGAGAACTAAGCAATCTGCTCACCGGTTATCTGTGGAAAGTTGTATGGTCAGCCAAAAATAATACTACATCTTGATCCAAAGAAAAGGTCAGAAAAAGAAGAAAAAAAAAAAGATCTGTCACCTATTAATAAATGCTTCTATTATATGTATTTGAAAGTCCATCGATCCAAGTTATTAGGATTGGTCCGGTGATAAGGAATTTGAGTAATTTACATGAGGTTATAGGTTTAAATCCTAGTATCATCATTGTATTAAAAAGAAAAAAAAGAAAAATCCACCGATCGACTAGCTGTTACTTTGACACTAATATGAGTATACTGTTTACGCGTTATGTCATCATGAAATGTGTAATGGCAAAGTTGACAAACTGAGTTTATAGGCAACTATTTGTATAAATTGAAAATATATTGTGATCAAGGTTATATCGATATACCATCCATATACTGTAGTTTAGTGAGTGTAAGGCAATTGAGCATATGAAAGTGAAAAATGTATTCGATCTTTTTCAATATTGTTTTTGGCATGGTCTTAATCTTGAGATCTATCCCGAATCGGACTAGTCGCAAAGCGATGAACCGATTGAAATATCTCAAAACAAAAAAAGTTAAATCGATATCAAAATTCCACACCCAAAAAATGTAGAAATAACGGGTCTGTTTGATTATGTTCTGATTTTTTTATTCTTAAAACTGTTTTGTAAAATAATTATGGAAACAGTTGTTTTATATATATTTTTTTCTTTTTGAAAGTTAAAAACCAAAACAAAAAATAAAAACAACTTATACATATTCTCTAAATTTGATTTTAAAAACAAAAAAATAGTTATAGTTTTTAAAACATTTTTTACAAAACAGGTCTTACCAAACGAGTTTTTTAGTTTTTTTTTTTTGTTCTGAAAACTAAAAAACTATTTTCCAAAACAAAAATCAAACAAAGATATCTTTAAAAAGCTGTTTCCAAACAAAAAAAATCTTTAAAAAAGCCAAAAATCTTAGGAGCCCAAATAAAAAAAATCTCTGAGCATGGAGAATATAGTACCAATACAGTGGAAAGAACGGTTTAAGCTTTCAGGGGCATTCTAAAATGTATACGCATTCCGTCCTCTTATAAACAACTGAAATGAAAACTTTTGGCAGTATACTTGACGTTAGTTTGGGCGTGAATGCTGCAATTACTAATGCTTTGAAAAGTCCTAGATTTGGGATCCACTAGCAATCATTCATACATGAATTCATGGTATTTACCTATTTATCTATCTATATATAGTAAATATAAAAGTTCTTCCACTACTTAATGGCATCGCAGTGGTTAAAAGTGGTTATCTGAACCCTAAGACTAAGTTCCATCCTTGAAAAAAAAAAACAATTTTGGAAATTTTTTGACTTTCACCGTACACTCATCGAAATTGAGAAAGCAATGCGTATATATATACATGAGTAGGATTATATGACAAATTTTATTTTTATAAATTTATTAATTACATTATGTCTGATAAGTAATACTCTATTCAAGAGTGTATTACTCGTCAAACATAATGTAGTTTGTAAATAAAAAAATTTGTAAATATAATCAAAACCTTGTATTTATATATTAAAGAAAATTGGGAGCTCCCATTGCCAAATCGAGGTAAACAATTATTATTTGACATCATCTTTACATCCTAATGTTGAAAAGAATAAGGTCGATAATAATTGGGAGCTCGTTTTCTCATGGTTCAATTGTTTAAAGCAGGCAATTGAAAGTAAAGTTGTATTATCATAAGTTGTTTATCAAAAAAAAAAATTTATCTTAAGTTCAAGTAACAGTTCATCAGGCAGAGTGCCCTGTCCACAAGAACATGCATGTGAGATCAAATAGAGCAAGTCACTTTGCCATTTTGTCAATGCTAAACATGGCATATTGTTGCCTTATTCCTTACCACACAGTCTTCAAAACAGACACTTTATCTGTTTCTTTTTCGATATCTAAAAACTGAGACAGGCCAGTCATTTTATAAATAACAAAATTTCCAGCTATTATTAACGGGGGAATTTCGATATTGGAACACTTTCAGGATTAGTCTCATAGCCGGTTCGAACCTTGGGGAAGAGGTTGAACCTTTAGCCATCACTGACCCCCGCGTTCCGAATTAGTCTCATAGCCGGCTCGAAGCCGTAGGGAAACGGGGGAGCCAACTCGCCTCAAAGAAATAATTTGGATGGGGTAACTCAAAAAAAATAAAAATAACACAAGTGAATCTATTCCCTTTTGATTTGTTTTTCGGTTTATTTCTTGCGCCTGCCTTTTGGTTGTGCTCAAAATTTCCCACTATTCATATGACCGTTTATTTAAAAAAAGGAGAAAACTTTTTTGGATTCATTAATTTAAACGCTCTCTTCATCTCTTCATATATGTCTTTTTGGTCTTCCATTTTGATTATCGGCTGCAATAAATAAAGCCTCTTTTCACCTTCCAAGGTTCACACTTCCATTTGCCTCCTTATCTCTATAAATTCCTAGCATCTATCCCTACTCCGATTCAACACGCTCAAACTCTTTCTCTCTCATTTAACTTTTCTGCCTTCTCTAACTTAAAAGCGAATATGAGTAAGATCACAGCTCTGTTCTTCACGGTTCTGTTCCTCTGCTACATGCTTACCCACTCTGCACGCCCTGAACCAGTTTTTCACAAGGAATCTTCTGCAGCAACGCACCATCAGGTTGGTTGTGTTTTTTTACTACTGTTAGTGATAGCTTTTACGTTAGTTTTTCTCATATTGATGCTTAATAAATGTCTGATCCATGTATATATATTTCATGTGTCTAGGAAGTTGAGGCAGTTGACGAGAGTTGTGAAGGCATTAGAGAGGAGGAATGCTTAATGAGGAGGACACTTGTCGCTCATATAGACTATATTTACACGCAGAAGCATAATCCTTGAAAGTGAAAGAATCTTCGCTCCCCCAAGTCCTTGTTTTGATATGTTGTTTGTTATTGTATATTAGGTGCTGGTGACCGGTTTATTTGGCCGTGCCCTCGGAGACTCTCTCCTTTCTTTTTGCTAATATATAATAATAGTACTAATATGCTATGGAATCAAAACTGTCATGGAAATATTTGT
>JAVKPL010000619.1:0-15442 GCA_032173675.1 Gastrolobium villosum
CGACGGAATATATTTTCGTCGAAAATCTTCGACGAAATCCTTTTTCCATCGAAAAACTTCATAAAATCAATTTCTTTTGCATTTATTTTATTCATCCATTTTCGACCGAATTCATTTTCTGTCAAAAATCTTCGACGGAATCCATTTTCCATCAAAAATATTCTACGAAATTCAATTTCCGTCGAAAAACTTCAAAAAAACAATTTCTTTTGCATTTATTTTATAAATCCGTTTTCGACGCAATTCTTTTTCCGTCGAAAAACATCACAAAATCAATTTTTTTTTGCATTTATTTTATTCATCCGTTTTCGACGGAATACATTTTCCGTCAAAAATCTTCGACCTAATCTATTTTCCGTCGAAAAACTTCACAAAATCAATTTCTTTTGCATTTATTTTATTCATCCATTTTCGATGGAATTCATTTTTCGTCAAAAATCTTCGACGGAATCATTTTCCGTCAAAAATCTTCACAAAATCAATTTCTTTTGCATTTATTTTATTCATCCGTTTTCGACGGAATTTGTTTTTCGTCGAAAAACTTCACAAAACCAATTTCTTTTGCATTTATTTTATTCATCCGTTTTTGACGGAATTTGTTTTTCGTCGAAAAACTTCAGAAAATCAATTTCTTTTGCTTTTATTTTATTAATCCGTTTTCGATGGAATTCATTTGCCGTTACAAATTTTCGACGGAATCCATTTTCCGTCAAAAATCTTCACAAAATCAATTTCTTTTGCATTTATTTTATTCATCCGTTTTCGACGGAATTTGTTTTCCGTCGAAAAACTTCACAAAATCAATTTATTTTATTTCATCCATTTTCGTCAAAAATCTTCGACGTAATACATTTTGCGTCGAAAAACTTGATAAAATCAATTTCTTTTGCATTTATTTTATTCATCCATTTTCGACGGAATTTATTTTCCGTCAAAAATCTTCGACGGAATACAATTTTCGTCGAAAAACTTGATAAAATCAATTTCTTTTGCATTTAGTTTATTCATCCGTTTTCGACGGAATTCATTTTCATCAAAAATCTTCGACGGAATCCATTTTCCATCAAAAATCTTCTACGTAATCCATTTTCCGTCGAAAAACTTCACAAAATCAATTTCTTTTGCATTTATTTTATTAATCCATTTTCGACGAAATTCTTTTTCCGTCGAAAAACTTCACAAAATAATTTCTTTTGCATATATTTTAGTCATCCGTTTTCGACGGAATACATTTCCGTCAAAAATCTTCGACCGAATCCATTTTCCGTCGAAAAACTTCACAAAATCAATTTCTTTTGCATTTATTTTATTCATCCGTTTTCGATGGAATTCATTTTCCGTCAAAAATCTTCGACGGAATCCATTTTCCGTCAAAAATCTTCACAAAAACAATTTCTTTTGCATTTATTTTATTCATCCGTTTTCGACGTAATTTGTTTTCCGTCGAAAAACTTCACAAAATCAATTTCTTTTGCATTTATTTTATTCATCCGTTTTCGACGGTCAAAATATGTTCGACGCAATCCATTTTTCATCGAAAAACTTCATAAAATCAATTTCTTTTACATTTATTTTATTCATCCATTTTCGACGGAATTCATTTTCCTTCACAAATCTTCGACGGAATCCATTTTCCGTTGAAAAACTTCACAAAATCAATTTCTTTTGCATTTATTTTATTCATCCATTTTCGATGGAATTTATTTTCTGTCAAAAATCTTCGACGGTATCCATTTTCCATCAAAAATCTTCACAAAATCAATTTCTTTTGCATTTATTTTATTCATCAGTTTTCGACGGAATTTGTTTTTCGTCGAAAAACTTCACAAAATCAATTTCTTTTGGATTTATTTTATTCATCTGTTTTCGACGGAATTTGTTTTTCGTCGAAAAAATTCACAAAATCAATTTCTTTTGCATTAATTTAATTCATCCATTTTCGATGGAATACATTTTCCGTCAAAAATCTTCGACGGAATCCATTTTCCGTCGAAAAACTTCACAAAACCAATTTCTTTTGCATTTATTTTATTCATCCATTTTCGACGGAATCCGTTTTCAGTCGAAAATCGTCACAAAATCAATTTCTTTTGCATTTATTTTATTCATCCGTTTTCGATGGAATTCATTTTCCGTCAAAAGTCTTCGACGGAATCCATTTTTCGTCAAAAATCTTCTACGGAATCCATTTTCCGTCGAAAAACTTCACAAAATAAATTTCTTTTGCATTTATTTTATTTATCCGTTTTCGACGGAATTTGTTTTCCGTCGAAAAACTTCACAAAATCAATTTCTTTTGCATTTATTTTATTCATCCGTTTTCGACGGAATATATTTTTCGTCAAAAATCTTCGACGGAATCCTTTTTCCATCGAAAAACTTCATAAAATCAATTTCTTTTGCATTTATTTTATTCATCCATTTTCGACGGAATTCATTTTCCGTCAAAAATCTTTGACGGAATCTATTTTCCGCCGAAAAACTTCACAAAATCAATTTCTTTTGCATTTATTTTATTCATCCGTTTTCGACGGAATTCATTTTCTGTCAAAAATCTTCGACGGAATCCATTTTCCATCAAAAATCTTCTACGAAATTCATTTTCCGTCGAAAAACTTCAAAAAATCAATTTCTTTTCCATTTATTTTATTAATCCGTTTTCGACGCAATTCTTTTTCCGTCGAAAATCATCACAAAATCAATTTCTTTTGCATTTATTTTATTCATCCGTTTTCGACGGAATACGTTTTTCGTCAAAAATCTTCGACGGAATCCATTTTCCGTCGAAAAACTTCACAAAAGCAATTTCTTTTGCATTTATTTTATTCATCCATTTTCGACGTAATCCGTTTTCAGTCGAAAATCTTCACAAAATTAATTTCTTTTGCATTTATTTTATTCATCTGTTTTCGATGGAATTCATTTTCCGTCAAAAGTCTTCGACGGAATCCATTTTCCGTCAAAAATCTTCTACGGAATCCATTTTCCGTCGAAAAACTTCACAAAATAAATTTCTTTTGCATTTATTTCATTCATCCGTTTTCGACGGAATTTGTTTTCCGTCGAAAAACTTCACAAAATCAATTTCTTTTGCATTTATTTTATTCATCCGTTTTCGACGGAATACATTTTTCATCAAAAATCTTCGACGGAATCCTTTTTTCGTCGAAAAACTTCATAAAATCAATTTCTTTTGCATTTATTTTATTCATCCATTTTCGACGGAATTCATTTTCCGTCAAAAATCTTCGACGGAATCTATTTTCCGTCGAAAAACTTCACAAAATCAATTTCTTTTGCATTTATTTTATTCATCCGTTTTCGACCGAATTCATTTTCTGTCAAAAATCTTCGACGGAATCCATTTTCCATCAAAAATATTCTACGAAATTCATTTTCCGTCGAAAAACTTCAAAAAATCAATTTCTTTTGCATTTATTTTATTAATCCGTTTTCGACGCAATTCTTTTTCCGTCGAAAAACATCACAAAATCAATTTCTTTTGCATTTATTTTATTCATCCATTTTCGACGGAATACATTTTCCGTCAAAAATCTTCGACCTAATCCATTTTCCGTCGAAAAACTTCACAAAATCAATTTCTTTTGCATTTATTTTATTCATCCATTTTCGATGGAATTCATTTTTCGTCAAAAATCTTCGACGGAATCCATTTTCCGTCAAAAATCTTCACAAAATCAATTTCTTTTGCATTTATTTTATTCATCCGTTTTCGACGGAATTTGTTTTCCGTCGAAAAACTTCACAAAACCAATTTCTTTTGCATTTATTTTATTCATCCGTTTTTGACGGAATTTGTTTTTCGTCGAAAAACTTCAGAAAATCAATTTCTTTTGCATTTATTTTATTAATCCGTTTTCGATGGAATTCATTTGCCGTCAAAAATTTTCGACGGAATCCATTTTCCGTCAAAAATCTTCGACGGAATCCATTTTCCGTCAAAAATCTTCACAAAATCAATTTCTTTTGCATTTATTTTATTCATCCGTTTTCGACGGAATTTGTTTTCCGTCGAAAAACTTCACAAAATCAATTTATTTTGCATTTATTTTATTCATCCATTTTCGACGGAATTCATTTTCCGTCAAAAATCTTCGACGAAATACAATTTTCGTCGAAAAACTTGATAAAATCAATTTCTTTTGCATTTATTTTATTCATCCGTTTTCGACGGAATTCATTTTCTGTCAAAAAAAATCAATTTTTCGAAAAACTTGATAAAATCAATTTCTTTTGCATTTATTTTATTCATCCATTTTCAATGGAATTCATTTCTGTCAAAAATCCATTTTCCATCAAAAATCTTCTACGAAATTCATTTTTCGTCGAAAAACTTCAAAAAATCAATTTCTTTTGCATTTATTTTATTAATCCGTTTTCGACGCAATTCTTTTTCCATCGAAAAACTTCACAAAATCAATTTCTTTTGCATTTATTTTATTCATCCGTTTTCGACGGAATACATTTTCCGTCAAAAATCTTCGACCGAATCCATTTTCCGTCGAAAAACTTCACAAAATCAATTTCTTTTGCATTTATTTTATTCATCCGTTTTCGATGGAATTCATTTTCCGTCAAAAATCTTCGACGAAATCCATTTTCCGTCAAAAATCTTCACAAAAACAATTTCTTTTGCATTTATTTTATTCATCCGTTTTCGACGGAATATGTTTTCTGTCGAAAAACTTCACAAAATCAATTTCTTTTACATTAATTTAATTCATCCGTTTTCGATGGAATACATTTTCCGTCAAAAATCTTCGACGGAATCCATTTTCCGTCGAAAAACTTCAAAAAACCAATTTCTTTTGCATTTATTTTATTCATCCGTTTTCGACGGAATTTTTTTCCGTCGAAAAACTTCACAAAATCAATTTATTTTGCATTTATTTTATTCATCCGTTTTGGATGGAATACATTTTCCGTCAAAAATCTTCGACCGAATCCATTTTCCATCGAAGAACTTCACAAAATCAATTTCTTTTGCATTTATTTTATTCATCCGTTTTCGATGGAATTCATTTTCCGTCAAAAATCTTCGACGGAATCCATTTTCCGTCAAAAATCTTCACAAAAACAATTTCTTTTCCATTTATTTTATTCATCCGTTTTCGACGGAATTTGTTTTCAGTCGAAAAACTTCACAAAATCAATTTCTTTTGCATTTATTTTATTCATCCGTTTTCAACGGAATATATTTTTCGTCAAAAATGTTCGACGGAATCCATTTTTCATCGAAAAACTTCATAAAATCAATTTCTTATGCATTTATTTTATTCATCCATTTTCGACGGAATTCATTTTCCGTCAAAAATCTTCGACGGAATCCATTTTCCGTCGAAAAACTTCACAAAATCAATTTCTTTTGCATTTATTTTATTCATCCGTTTACGAAGGAATTCATTTTCCATAAAAAATCTTCCACGGAAACCATTTTCCATCAAAAATCTTCTACGGAATCCATTTTTCGTCGAAAAACTTCATTTTCGACGGAATTCATTTTCCGTTTAAAATCTTCGCAAAATCAATTTCTTTTACATTTATTTTATTAATCCGTTTTCGACGGAATACATTTTTCGTCGAAAAACTTGATAAAATCAATTTCTTTTGCATTTATTTTATTCATCCATTTTCGACGGAATTCATTTTCCGTCAAAAATCTTCGACGGAATACATTTTTCGTCGAAAAACTTCATAAAATCAATTTCTTTTGCATTTATTTTATTCATCCATTCTTGACGGAATCCGTTTTCCGTCGAAACACTTCACAAAATCAATTTCTTTTTCATTTATTTTATTCATCCATTTTCGATGGTATTCTTTTTCCGTCCAAAATCTTCGACGGAATCCATTTTCCGTCGAAAAACTTCACAAAATCAATTTCTTTTGCATTTATGTTATTCATCCGTTTTCGACGGAATTCATTTTCCGTCAAAAATCTTCGACGGAATCCATTTTCCATCAAAAATCTTCTACGAAATCCATTTTCCGTCTAAAAACTTCAAAAAATCAATTTCTTTTGCATTTTTTTTATTCATCCATTTTCGACGGAATTCATTTTCCGTTAAAAATCTTCAAAAAATCAATTTGTTTTACATTTATTTTATTAATCCATGTTCGACGGAATTCATTTTCCGTTGAAAAACTTCGCAAAGTAAATTTCTTTTGCATTAATTTAATTCATTCATTTTCGACGGAATACATTTTCCGTCAAAAATCTTCGACGGAATCCATTTTCCGTCAAATAACTTCACAAAATCAATTTCTTTTGCATTTATTTTATTCATCCATTTTCTACGAAATCCATTTTCCGTCGAAAAACTTCACAAAATCAATTTCTTTTGCATTTATTTTATTCAACCGTTTTCGACGGAATACATTTTCAGTCAAAAATCTTCGACGAAATCCATTTTCCGTCGAAAAGCTTCACAAAATCAATTTCTTTTGCATTTATTTTATTCATCCGTTTTCGATGGAATTCATTTTCCGTCAAAAATCTTCGACGGAATCCATTTTCCGTCGAAAAACTTCACAAAATCAATTTCTTTTGCATTTATTTTATTCATCCGTTTTCGACGAAATCCATTTCCCATCAAAAATCTTCGACGAAATTCATTTTCCATCAAAAATCTTCCACGTAATCTATTTTCCGTCGAAAAACTTCAAATAATCAATTTCTTTTGCATTTATTTTAGTCATCCATTTTCGACGGAATACATTTTTCGTCAAAAATCTTCGACGGAATCCATTTTTCGTCGAAAAACTTCATAAAATCAATTTCTTTAGCATTTATTTTATTCATCCATTTTTGACGGAATTCATTTTCCGTCAAAAATCTTCGACGGAATCCATTTTCCGTCGTAAAACTTCACAAAATCAATTTCTTTTGCATTTATTTTATTCATCCGTTTTCGACGGAATTCATTTTCCGTTAAAAATCTTCACAAAATCAATTTCTTTTGCATTTATTTTATTAATCCGTTTTCGACGGAATACATTTTTCGTCGAAAAACTTCATAAAATCAATTTCTTTTGCATATATTTTATTCATCCATTTTGGACGGAATTCATTTTCCGTCCAAAATCTTCGACGGAATCCATTTTCCGTCGAAAAACTTCACAAAATCAATTTCTTTTGCATTTATTTTATTCATCCATTTTCGATGGAATTCATTTTCCGTCAAAAATCTTCGACGGAATCCATTTTCCATCAAAAATCTTCTACGGAATCCATTTTCCGTCGAAAAGCTTCACAAAATCAATTTCTTTTGGATTTATTTTATTCATCTGTTTTCGACGGAATTTGTTTTTCATCAAAAAAATTCACAAAATCAATTTCTTTTGCATTAATTTAATTCATCCATTTTCGATGGAATACATTTTCCGTCAAAAATCTTCGACGGAATCCATTTTCCGTCGAAAACTTCACAAAACCAATTTCTTTTGCATTTATTTTATTCATCCATTTTCGACGGAATCCGTTTTCAGTCGAAAATCGTCACAAAATCAATTTCTTTTGCATTTATTTTATTCATCCGTTTTCGATGGAATTCATTTTCCGTCAAAAGTCTTCGATGGAATCCATTTTTCGTCAAAAATCTTCTACGGAATCCATTTTCCGTCGAAAAACTTCACAAAATAAATTTCTTTTGCATTTATTTTATTTATCCGTTTTCGACGGAATTTGTTTTCCGTCGAAAAACTTCACAAAATCAATTTCTTTTGCATTTATTTTATTCATCCGTTTTCGACGGAATATATTTTTCGTCAAAAATCTTCGACGGAATCCATTTTCCATCGAAAAACTTCATAAAATCAATTTCTTTCGCATTTATTTTATTCATCCATTTTCGACCGAATTCATTTTCTGTCAAAAATCTTCGACGGAATCCATTTTCCATCAAAAATATTCTACGAAATTCATTTTCCGTCGAAAAACTTCAAAAAAACAATTTCTTTTGCATTTATTTTATTAATCCGTTTTCGACGCAATTCTTTTTCCGTCGAAAAACTTCACAAAATCAATTTTTTTTTGCATTTATTTTATTCATCCGTTTTCGACGGAATACATTTTCCGTCAAAAATCTTCGACCTAATCTATTTTCCGTCGAAAAACTTCACAAAATCAATTTCTTTTGCATTTATTTTATTCATCCATTTTCGATGGAATTCATTTTTCGTCAAAAATCTTCGACGGAATCCATTTTCCGTCCAAAATCTTCACAAAATCAATTTCTTTTGCATTTATTTTATTCATCCGTTTTCGACGGAATTTGTTTTCCGTCGAAAAACTTCACAAAACCAATTTCTTTTGCATTTATTTTATTCATCCGTTTTTGACGGAATTTGTTTTTCGTCGAAAAACTTCAGAAAATCAATTTCTTTTGCTTTTATTTTATTAATCTGTTTTCGATGGAATTCATTTGCCGTTAAAAATTTTCGACGGAATCCATTTTCCGTCAAAAATCTTCACAAAATCAATTTCTTTTGCATTTATTTTATTCATCCGTTTTCGACGGAATTTGTTTTCCGTCGAAAAACTTCACAAAATCAATTTATTTTATTCATCCGTTTTCGACGGAATACATTTTTCGTCAAAAATCTTCGACGGAATACATTTTGCGTCGAAAAACTTGATAAAATGAATTTCTTTTGCATATATTTTATTCATCCGTTTTCGACGGAATACATTTTTCGTCAAAAATCTTCGACGGAATCCATTTTTCGTCGAAAAACTTCATAAAATCAATTTCTTTAGCATTTATTTTATTCATCCATTTTCGACGGAATTCATTTTCCATCAAAAATCTTCGACGTAATCCATTTTCCGTCGAAAAACTTCACAAAATCAATTTCTTTTGCATTTATTTTATTAATCCATTTTCGACATTTCACAAAATCCTTTTGCATATATTTTAGTCATCCGTTTTCGACGGAATCTTCGAAAATCCATTTTCCGTCGAAAAACTTCACAAAATCAATTTCTTTTGCATTTATTTTATTCATCCGTTTTCGACGGAATTCATTCGACGGAATCCATTTTCCATCAAAAATCAATTTCTTTTGCTACGAAATCCATTTTCCGTCAAAAATGTTCACAAAATCAATTTCTTTTGCATTTATTTTATTAATCCGTTTTCGACGGAATACATTTTTCGTCGAAAAACTTTATAAAATCAATTTCTTTTGCATTTATTTTATTCATCCATTTTCGACGGAATTCATTTTCCGTCCAAAATCTTCGACGGAATCCATTTTCCGTCGAAAAACTTCACAAAATCAATTTCTTTTGCATTTATTTTATTCATCCATTTTCGATGGATTTCATTTTCCGTCAAAAATCTTCGACAGAATCCATTTTCCATCAAAAATCTTCTACAGAATCCATTTTCCGTCGAAAAGCTTCACAAAATCAATTTCTTTTGGATTTATTTTATTCATCTGTTTTCGACGGAATTTGTTTTTCGTCGAAAAAATTCACAAAATCAATTTCTTTTGCATTAATTTAATTCATCCATTTTCGATGGAATACATTTTCCGTCAAAAATCTTCGACGGAATCCATTTTCCGTCGAAAAACTTCACAAAACCAATTTCTTTTGCATTTATGTTATTCATCCATTTTCGACGGAATCCGTTTTCAGTCGAAAATCGTCACAAAATCAATCTCTTTTGCATTTATTTTATTCATCAGTTTTCGATGGAATTCATTTTCCGTCAAAAGTCTTCGACGGAATCCATTTTTCGTCAAAAATCTTCTACGGAATCCATTTTCCGTCGAAAAACTTCACAAAATAAATTTCTTTTGCATTTATTTTATTTATCCGTTTTCGACGGAATTTGTTTTCCGTCGAAAAACTTCACAAAATCAATTTCTTTTGCATTTATTTTATTCATCCATTTTCGACGGAATATATTTTTCGTCAAAAATCTTCGACGAAATCCTTTTTCCATCGAAAAACTTCATAAAATCAATTTCTTTTGCATTTATTTTATTCATCCTTTTTCGACGGAATTCATTTTCCGTCAAAAATCTTTGACGGAATCTATTTTTCGCCGAAAAACTTCACAAAATCAATTTCTTTTGCATTTATTTTATTCATCCGTTTTCGACGGAATTCATTTTCTGTCAAAAATCTTCGACGGAATCCATTTTCCATCAAAAATCTTTTACGAAATTCATTTTCCGTCGAAAAACTTCAAAAAATCAATTTCTTTTGCATTTATTTTATTAATCCGTTTTCGACGCAATTCTTTTTCCGTCGAAAATCATCACAAAATCAATTTCTTTTGCATTTATTTTATTCATCTGTTTTCGACGGAATCCATTTTCCGTCAAAAATCTTCTACGGAATCCTTTTTCCGTCGAAAAACTTCACAAAATCAATTTGTTTTGCATTTATATTATTCATCCGTTTTCGACGGAATACATTTTTCGTCAAAAATCTTCAACGGAATGCATTTTCCGTCGAAAAACTTCACAAAAGCAATTTCTTTTGCATTTATTTTATTCATCCATTTTCGACGTAATCCTTTTTCAGTCGAAAATCTTCACAAAATTAATTTCTTTTGCATTTATTTTATTCATCCGTTTTCGACGGAATTTGTTTTCCGTCGAAAAACTTCACAAAAAAAATTTCTTTTGCATTTATTTTATTCATCCATTTTCGACGGAATTTGTTTTCCGTCGAAAAACTTCACAAAATCAATTTCTTTTGCATTTATTTTATTCATCCGTTTTCGACGGAATACATTTTTCGTCAAAAATCTTCGACGGAATCCTTTTTTCGTCGAAAAACTTCATAAAATCAATTTCTTTTGCATTTATTTTATTCATCCATTTTAGACGTAATTTATTTTCCGTCAAAAATCTTCGACGGAATCTATTTTCCGTCGAAAAACTTCACAAAATCAATTTCTTTTGCATTTATTTTATTCATCCGTTTTCGACCGAATTCATTTTCTGTCAAAAATCTTCGACAGAATCCATTTTCCATCAAAAATTTCCGTCAAAAAACTTCAAAAAATCAATTTCTTTTGTATTTATTTTATTAATCCGTTTTCGAAGCAATTCTTTTTCCGTCGAAAAACATCACAAAATCAATTTCTTTTGCATTTATTTTATTCATCCGTTTTCGACGGAATACATTTTCCGTCAAAAATCTTCGACCTAATCTATTTTCCGTCGAAAAACTTCACAAAATTAATTTCTTTTGCATTTATTTTATTCATCCATTTTCGATGGAATTCATTTTTCGTCAAAAATCTTCGACGGAATCCATTTTCCGTCCAAAATCTTCACAAAATCAATTTCTTTTGCATTTATTTTATTCATCCGTTTTCGACGGAATTTGTTTTCCGTCGAAAAACTTCACAAAACCAATTTCTTTTGCATTTATTTTATTCATCCGTTTTTGACGGAATTTGTTTTTCGTCGAAAAACTTCAGAAAATCAATTTCTTTTGCATTTATTTTATTAATCCGTTTTCGATGGAATTCATTTGCCGTCAAAAATTTTCGACGGAATCCATTTTCCGTCAAAAATCTTCGACGGAATCCATTTTCCGTCAAAAATCTTCACAAAATCAATTTCTTTTGCATTTATTTTATTCATCCGTTTTCGACGGAATTTGTTTTCCGTCGAAAAACTTCACAAAATCAATTTATTTTGCATTTATTTTATTCATCCGTTTTCGACGGAATACATTTTTCGTCAAAAATCTTCGACGGAATACATTTTGCGTCGAAAAACTTGATAAAATCAATTTCTTTTGCATTTATTTTATTCATCTATTTTCGACGGAATTCATTTTCCGTCAAAAATCTTCGACGAATACAATTTTCGTCGAAAAACTTGATAAAATCAATTTCTTTTGCATTTATTTATTCATCCGTTTTCGACGGAATCCATTTTCCATCAAAAATCTTCTACGAAATTCATTTTTCGTCGAAAAACTTCAAAAAATCAATTTCTTTTGCATTTATTTTATTAATCCGTTTTCGACGCAATTCTTTTTCCATCGAAAAACTTCACAAAATCAATTTCTTTTGCATTTATTTTATTCATCCGTTTTCGACGGAATACATTTTCCGTCAAAAATCTTCGACCGAATCCATTTTCCGTCGAAAAACATCACAAAATCAATTTCTTTTGCATTTATTTTATTCTTCCGTTTTCGATGGAATTCATTTTCCGTCAAAAATATTCGACGAAATCCATTTTCCGTCAAAAATCTTCACAAAAACAATTTCTTTTGCATTTATTTTATTCATCCGTTTTCGACGGAATTTGTTTTCTGTCGAAAAACTTCACAAAATCAATTTCTTTTGCATTAATTTAATTCATCCATTTTCGATGGAATACATTTTCCGTCAAAAATCTTCGACGGAATCCATTTTCCGTCGAAAAACTTCAAAAAATCAATTTCTTTTGCATTTATTTTATTCATCCGTTTTCGACGGAATTTGTTTTCCGTCGAAAAACTTCACAAAATCAATTTCTTTTGCATTTATTTTATTCATCCGTTTTGGATGGAATACATTTTCCGTCAAAAATCTTCGACCGAATCCATTTTCCATCGAAAAACTTCACAAAATCAATTTCTTTTGCATTTATTTTATTCATCCGTTTTCGATGGAATTCATTTTCCGTCAAAAATCTTCGACGGAATCCATTTTCCGTCAAAAATCTTCACAAAAACAATTTCTTTTCCATTTATTTTATTCATCCGTTTTCGACGGAATTTGTTTTCCGTCGAAAAACTTCACAAAATCAATTTCTTTTGCATTTATTTTATTCATCCGTTTTCAACGGAATATATTTTTCGTCAAAAATGTTCGACGGAATCCATTTTTCATCGAAAAACTTCATAAAATCAATTTCTTATGCATTTATTTTATTCATCCATTTTCGACGGAATTCATTTTCCGTCAAAATCTTCGACGGAATCCATTTTCCGTCGAAGAACTTCACAAAATCAATTTCTTTTTGCATTTATTTTATTCATCCGTTTACGAAGGAATTCATTTTCCATAAAAAATCTTCCACGGAAACCATTTTCCATCAAAAATCTTCTACGGAATCCATTTTCCGTCGAAAAACTTCATTTTCGACGGAATTCATTTTCCGTTTAAAATCTTCACAAAATCAATTTCTTTTACATTTATTTTATTAATCCGTTTTCGACGGAATACATTTTTCGTCGAAAAACTTGATAAAATCAATTTCTTTTGCATTTATTTTATTCATCCATTTTCGACGGAATTCATTTTCCGTCAAAAATCTTCGACGGAATACATTTTTCGTCGAAAAACTTCATAAAATCAATTTCTTTTACATTTATTTTATTCATCCATTCTTGACGGAATCCGTTTTCCGTCGAAAAACTTCACAAAATCAATTTCTTTTTCATTTATTTTATTCATCCATTTTCGATGGTATTCTTTTTCCGTCCAAAATCTTCGACGGAATCCATTTTCCGTCGAAAAACTTCACAAAATCAATTTCTTTTGCATTTATGTTATTCATCCGTTTTCGACGGAATTCATTTTCCGTCAAAAATCTTCGACGGAATCCATTTTCCATCAAAAATCTTCTACGAAATCCATTTTCCGTCGAAAAACTTCAAAAAATCAATTTCTTTTGCATTTTTTTTATTCATCCATTTTCGACGGAATTCATTTTCCGTTAAAAATCTTCAAAAAATCAATTTGTTTTACATTTATTTTTTTAATCCATGTCGACGGAATTCATTTTCCGTCGAAAAACTTCACAAAGTAAATTTCTTTTGCATTAATTTAATTCATTCATTTTCGACGGAATACATTTTCCGTCAAAAATCTTCGACGGAATCCATTTTCCGTCGAAAAACTTCACAAAATCAATTTCTTTTGCATTTATTTTATTCATCCATTTTCTACGACGGAATCCATTTTCCGTCAAAAATTCCATTTTCCGTCGAAAAACTCACAAAATCAATTTCTTTTGCATTTATTTTATTCAACCGTTTTGGAATCTTCGACGAAATCCATTTTCCGTCGAAAAGCTTCACAAAATCAATTTCTTTTGCATTTATTTTATTAATCCGTTTTCGATGGAATTCATTTTTCGTCAAAAATCTTCGACGGAATCCATTTTCCGTCGAAAAACTTCACAAAATCAATTTCTTTTGCATTTATTTTATTCATCCGTTTTCGACGGAAATCGTCATTTCCAAAATCAATTTATTTTCAAAAATCTTCGACGAAATTCATTTTCCGTCAAAAATCTTCACAAAATCAATTTCTTTTGCATTTATTTTATTCATCCGTTTTCGACGGAATAATTTTCGTCGAAAAATAATCAATTTCTTTTGCATTTATTTTATTCATCCATTTTCGACGGAATTCATTTTCCGTCAAAAATCTTCGACGGAATCCATTTTTCGTCGAAAAACTTCATAAAATCAATTTCTTTTGCATTTATTTTATTCATCCGTTTTCGACGGAAAATCTTCACAATATCAATTTCATTTTCCGTCAAAAATCTTCGACGGAATCCATTTTCCGTCGAAAAACTTCACAAAATCAATTTCTTTTGCATTTATTTTATTCATCCGTTTTCGACGGAATTCATTTTCCGTTAAAAATCTTCACAAAATCAATTTCTTTTGCATTTATTTTATTAATCCGTTTTCGACGGTCAAAAATCGACCGAACATTTTCCGTCGAAAAACTTCACAAAATCAATTTCTTTTGCATTTATTTTATTCATCCGTTTTCGACGGAATTCATTTTCCGTCAAAAATCTTCGACGGAATCCATTTTCCGTCGAAAAACTTCACAAAATCAATTTCTTTTGCATTTATTTTATTCATCCATTTTCGACGGAATTCATTTTCCGTCAAAAATCTTCACAAAATCAATTTTCCGTCAAAAATCTTCTACGGAATCCATTTTCCATCGAAAAACTTCACAAAATCAATTTCTTTTGGATTTATTTTATTCATCTGTTTTCGACGGAATTTGTTTTTCGTCGAAAAATTCACAAAATCAATTTCTTTTGCATTAATTTAATTCATCCATTTTCGATGGAATACATTTTTCGTCAAAAATCTTCGACGGAATCCATTTTCCGTCGAAAAACTTCACAAAACCAATTTCTTTTGCATTTATTTTATTCATCCATTTTCGACGAAATCCGTTTTCAGTCGAAAATCGTCACAAAATCAATTTCTTTTGCCATTTATTTTATTCATCCATTTTCGACGGAATTCATTTTCCGTCAAAAATCTTCGACGGAATCCATTTTTCGTCAAAAATCTTCGACGGAATCCATTTTCCATCGAAAAACTTCATAAAATCAATTTCTTTTGCATTTATTTTATTCATCCATTTTCGACGGAATTCATTTTCCATCAAAAATCTTCGACGGGTAACCCATT
>JAVKPL010000620.1:0-151081 GCA_032173675.1 Gastrolobium villosum
TCCATTCTCTGAATGGAAGTTTAGGCAGGGTCTCACTAATGTACCCGAAAAATTTACTAGACTCTGCCTTACTGGTGAGGCTATCAGCTGGCACACTTTTGTGAATGCTACAGTTATTCCTTCTACAAACAAAAGTGATGTCAATGTCGAGAGGGCTGTTCTATACTATGTGCTGATGGGGGACAAAAATCTGAATATTGCTGCTATTCTATCTGACAGAATTGTCCACATGATTACCCAAAGCAAGGACAATAATCTGTTGGCTCACAGCTCTTTAATCTCTCATCTCTGTATTAGAGCTGGGGTTGAAATTCCCGCTTCTGAGCCATTGGATGTAAAGGCTGAAAAGCCTATGACAAAGATTGCTTTGGGAGGTTATTACAAGGAATCAGAAAAACATGCAGCATGGCTTCTCAATAGCCAGGGCAATCCTATACCCCCTCCAGAGCCACAGGATCCGTCAGTACCTCAGGCACCTCCAGCATCCCAGACATCAGCAGCATCATCCTCTGCTCGCCAGCCACTCTATGAGGATTCTCCCATCATACTCGAAATGCATGCTATGATGAAGGCCATGTGCCTGAAGATGGGGATAGATCCAGCAGATCCTCCTAGCTCTTTCCAGCAATATACCATGGAGGAGTGATCACTGGCTGTTTTTATTTTTATTTTTCTCTCGGACGTTGTTAATTTTAATGTTTTGTTTTAAATGACCAATAGGATTTTGTTAGGGTCAAGTTTACTGTTTGGATATGAACATCTCAGGGTATTTTTCACTGTTTTGCTGATATAATATTGTTAATGATGTGTGTTTTAATTGCGCAGCTGTTCTTAATTGATTGAACTTAGTTATTGCTGGGGACAGCAATTTCTAAAATCTGGGAATGGTGGATGGCCTTGCCCACCTGTTCTTGCACTTTAGCTGCAATTGTGGAACCACACTTCATTTCAGGGGAGATATTCGAACCAATTTACATTTTCAGTTTTAAATATCTGTCTTGGTTAAAGTGATTTTAAAAATTCAGCAAAATTTTTGGAATATGCTTGTTGTTTGGAATATGCCTATTGATAATCTCAGATCTAGATGTTGCTTTCCTAAACAAATGATTGAGTTCATCTTAGGAAGTACATTAAGCTTTGAAAATTTTGGCATGATGTCACTTGGCATGAGTGGAGATTAGAATTGTTCGTCTGTCTGAAATTATGTGCTAGAATATATGATATGCCTGATATCTCTGTGAAAATCTAGTCTGAAATCATAGCCTTTGAGGTTTAAGCCTATACAGTAATTTTTTTTCTGAGAGGCCTCACTGTACTGACACTCTAGAACTTGGTTTGTTTCTCTACACGGCATGCATTTTAACTGATATGATAAGGCAATTTGTTCTTGATAGCCCTGGCCATATAGCTCACCTGTATAAATAATTTTTCCATTGTTATCCCCTTGAGCCGAGCCTGTTCATTGGTAATTACCAAAATGTTGCTTAGCCTATCCATGTTAAACTTACCTTAAGTGAGATTGAACTACTGAATTTTCTCTGACACTCTAGAACTTGGTTTGTTTCTCTACAAGGCATGCATTTTAACTGATATGATAAGGCAATTTGTTCTTGATAGCCCTGGCCATATAGCTCACCTGTATAAATAATTTTTCCATTGTTATCCCCTTGAGCCGAGCCTGTTCATTGGTAATTACCAAAATGTTGCTTAGCCTATCCATGTTAAACTTACCTTAAGTGAGATTGAACTACTGATTTTTCTCAAAAAAAAAAAAAAAAGGAGAGAAAATATCTAAGGTAAGCTCCACTACACTAAGCAAATTGGAAAAGGAAAAAGAAAGAAAGGGAAAAAGAAAAATGCGGGTGAAGCATTGTGAATAAAATTGGTCAACATAGGAATTGACTTCCCGAAATTCTGTGGGCAAGTTAGTGGAGCAAAACTGATGAGTTGAACCTATATAAATTGTGTTGTTCTCAGTTTGTCAATCTCATAGCAATTGAAGCCACTCTCCATACAAATTCCTACCTGTAGCCAGGCCAAATTAAAACCATTGAAAGTCCTTTGATCAGTTAAGTGCATGCGTTTGAATCCTTCAATTTTAAGGATTTTGAGAATATGATCAAGCCTATGGCAGTGTTACGGCGGTGATGGTTGTGTATATCTGATACCCTAAAAAAAAAACCAGAGTGTGAGTGATATATTTTGTCTTGGTGAGGGATGTTCAGACTACATTCATGATTTTTCAAAGGATTAATGGCATAATTAGAAATTCTTGCAGAATTCAGTCAGGCATGACATAATAATTTCTTCAAGTGTTTGGTTGATATTGTGTTGAAATACTGCTATACATTTTTCTAAGTTTGAATCAGTTTATTGCTGAGGACAGCAATGTCTAAATCTGGGAATTGTTTGATATGCTCCCAGCATATATACTTTTATAGATCAAAAAGCAGGAAATCAGATCTAAAATTGTGTATAAAAGTGTATATGTGGTGAAATTATTGAATAAAAATTGTCAGACCCTCTCTCACTCAGATTCTTCATGTTTACAGGAGAAAAATGACAAATAAAGGAGCTGGAAGAGAAATCAGACAGAAGCTCCACGCTCCAAGCGTGGGAACCCACGCTTGAAGCGTGGGAAAAGACTTCAAGACAGTGAGTCTACGCTTCAAGCGTAGAACCCTACGCTTGAAGCGTGGAGAAGACGAAAAAAGGAAGAAGCTCCACGCTTGGAGCGTGGATCCTGCGCTCCAAGCGTAGGGCTGAGATGGACAGCTGTCAGTTGCGAGAAAAGGAGGATTCTCAGGTTATAAAAAGGGCATAAGGCAACCCTAGGAAGGCACTTCTCATTTGCTGAACAAATCCTAGGTCATTGGGAGGCGGAAGCTCTGGAGATTGGGAGAGGGATCTCTTCTTCTACCTTTCTGTAGTTCTTTTAGTTTATGTTTTCATTTGAATATTGGATTCTGGCCATGATAATGGTTGGCTAGAACCTCTTTGCTGTAGTTAGGGTCACGAACCCTTGTGAACCCCTGATACAATGGATTGAGTTTTTATTGATAGATTTATCTTTTGAATTTCGTTCTATTCTGATCGTATTGTTATTGTTATTATTAGATCCGATCAATCTAGTAAGTAATAATAAATCTGAGGATTAAGGCCAACAAGAGGGATCTGAGGTCTTTAATCCAGAAAGGGGATAGAACGACGGTATGAACATGATCTAGGGATAGACATGATTCATATTGTAGATGTTTTAATTATCGATCTTTATGCTTGATCTCATATAGGGCACCTCAAGGAATTAGGGTTCTATATGAGATTAAAGGGTTAATTCCTCAAGGGATTGAGAATTAACTATTGATACCTTTATCTGATAATTATCTAATTTCACGATTTATATATTAATATTTAACTTAATCCAGAGTAAAAGGTGGGGATCATCGGTGAGTGTTCTCTAACTGCAGCGTTTTTCTCATATATTCAAACCCTTATTTTATTAGATTCTTGATTATTCAAAAATAACAAAAACACGTCTTTTATTTTTACAAATCAATTTCCCACACAATCCTGACATTCGTGTCAAAAACCTTTTGAAATATTTAATCTTAAAAAGGATAGTTTAATTGATTTAGACACACTCTCTGTGGATACGAACTTTACTTATCATTTTATTACTTGCGCGATTCGGTACACTTGCTGATTCACGTCAGGTTACAATCACCTATTTATACATCTCTTAGCCATATTCTGTTTCTAACAGAATAACCGAATAACAGACAAAACAAAACTACCTACAACTATTACATGTCTGTTGAGTAATCTTTGGCTCATTTGGGAGCTCCTCTAGTTCTAGTAGACTTCCTATATGTATCATTGTCCAAAAGCTTCTTAGCAGTTTTTGGAATCTAAACCTCCTCCAACCCCTCCCCCATGATTTTTTTGAATTTACCAGTTTTCCTAAATAGTTGTATCTTAACTTGTTTCATCTTAATAGCAACCTTAATCAATTTCGAGACATGTTATATCCATTGGTTTGAACTCTGTCCCCTCTTGGACTTGTCCTCCTATTGGTTATGTTATGCTTAATATTGATGGGCTATGTCCAATGATAAGACAGCTTATGGTGGTCTTATCAGGGACTCCAACGGTGTTTGGCTTGGTAGTTTCTCATCTTTTCTGGGCTCCTGCTTTCCCCTTCAAGCTGAGCTTTGGGCGGTGTTTCATGGCCTTTATTTCGCTTGGAACAGTGGTTGGAGGAATATGTAACTGTTGAAAGCTATGTAGCACCGATACCGACACGGGACACGTGACACGATACGACACGACACTCCGACACGTTAATTCTAAAAATGTTAGATTTCGACACGGTAGGACACGTTTTGATATTAAATAATATTTTTAATTTATATAGTGTATATTGTATTTAATATTCAATAATTTAACAAAAAAAGAATCTAAACTTATATTATTCATAAATTTTGCAAAGAAACATAAGATATCCCAAATATTTATATTAAATTTAATAAAATGGTGATCGTAATCGAACAAATCTAATAGTTGGAACTAAAAACTCAACGCAACCTTTAAACTTTTTTTTGAATTTCTATAATGCGTGTTGGAGTGTCGGGGAGTGTCGGAGTGTCCGATAGTGTCGGACACCACACGCTAGGTTTTTGAAGTGTCGATGCTTCATAGGTTGAAAGTGACTCTTTACAAGCGTTAAACTTATTTACCAACTCTGGCAATGAAAGTTCCCATTGGTAGCTATAATAACCCTCACTAGTAGATGTGGATTTAATATGGAAGAATAATTAGAACTAAAAGAAATAAAGTCATATTTGGTGAAAAAGGAGTTAAAATATCAGTTAAGTGGTAAAAATGCGGGTAAATAAAGTTATCCAAAAAGTGAAAGTAAAAATAGAAATATGACTAGAAAAATATTCTAGTTAATTAGGTAAAGTTTGGTATTGAACAGAGGTGTATAGATAGATAAGTTGTTACCCAGTAAAAGTAACTTAACTTACCAACAGTGAACTCCTTCATTATTTCTTTTGTTTCTTGCGCGCGCCACTGTCGTCTTCTTTTTCTCCCACCCGAGGCTTCAATGGTGGTAAGGGGGTGGTAGGGTTTGCTTCCTCTCTCCTCTCATTCTCACTCATTTAACCACCAAAATACAAAGTTTCATACATGAAAGTTTAAGTAGAGATCATGGTGAATCCATCCCACCACTTTGTTTGAGCTGAAATCGCTTGTGGGAAGAGTTATTCATCATCTCAAATTCGTGGCACTATTCATCCAAGTGCAAAAGTGTGAATTTTGAGTGAGCTTTGCTTGGGTTTTGCTCTTTGGACCTTGGATAAGCGATTTGAGGTAAGAAATCCTCATTTTAATGGCTTGATTTATATGATTTAAGTTTTGAATATTATGAGCATATGTAATGGAAAATTTTGTAGCTTGAAATTTGAAATTTATGATGAGCTAGCATGGTTTATGATGTTATAGTATTAAATAAGTGTGAATATGTGTTGAAAGTTGAAAAAGTGTCTTGCACCTCCTCCCCCTAGGTTCAACCATGTGTGAAAAATTAGGGTTTAATATTCAAAAAATAATTGGACACTTGTGAAGGTTTATATGTATATGTAAGTTGTGAATTGAGTGGATTAATTGAATGATGCTTAGTGGTGTCTTATGTTTTGAGGCATAAATGGATGAATTAATGTGTAAAAAGGGTTTTATTACCTAATGATGATTATGGTTGTATGATAAGTTTGAATTTTATAAACTAAAACATTGGAATCATGAAATTAGAATGATTTCCTTTATGAGCCTCTTAGCCATTTACAAAGGAAGTATGTTTTTAGAGTGCTTGTTTGTGATAATGAGCACTTATACAGCCTAAGGACTATATAATTAGATGATTAAACCTTTGGTTGAGTGAAATAAAAAAAAAAAGGTAGCTCCTTTGTATGCCCTTAAAATGAGTTTTGACCATTTTCAAAGGAGGTATATGTTCGAAGATATTGTTTCGCAAAGCGAGAACACTTATATGCGTAAAATAATTTATATGGGTGGCTAAGCTTGGGTTTAGACACTAGACAAAGAGAAATCTTATAGCTCCTTTGTAATAGGCATTCTGCCTTAAATTGGGAAAAATAGGCTTTTAGGTGCTAAGAAGAGTAATGAGTGTTCTAAAGGCCTTTTGGGACTATCCTAAGACTAAGTGAATATGTGGGAATTTGTTGAACAAAGAACCACCCACTCATGACTTAATATGATTAAGTAAAAAGAGAATAAACAATAAAGTGTGTGTCTTGTATATTTACATGGCATTATATCATTTTATTGAGTTTTGTATTGAATTCCTTCTCTAGGTGTGCCTAGGGATTGTGAACGTTTGGGTTCTCGTGGAGCAAGATAAGTAGCTTGTTCTTCAAGTAAGCAAATTGTAAAGCTCCGAGAGGTAAGCTCTATGTTTATGGGATTCGCTCCTACTTTGTGTTCCACCATGGTGTACGGACTGTGGTCAGGTTGTATGATATGTATGAGATATATGATATAGATGCATTCATATAGAACTATATGATCATGTGATGTGATATGTTTTGATGTGTTTACTTTGATATGTTTCGATATTATTTCTGTAATGATTTCTGGACATTGATTTGTTTATGCACTGATGTCCGCTTGGGGTCCTCCCTTGGGATTGACTGTGTATACATCTGTTATATGTTGAGTTCCGCTTGGGGTCCTCCCTTGGGAACATGTGCACTGATTTCCGCTTGGGGTCCTCCCTTGGGATTGATTTTGTACACTCTGTTAGGTGATGATCTTTGGCCATTGATCTTATGTACACTGATGTCTTCTTGGGGTTCCCCCTGAGATTGACGGTGTACGCTTCCGATATGTTCTGGTTCCGCTTGGGGTCCTCCCTTGGGAACACGTATGTTGATTTCCGTTTGGGGTCATTCCTTGGGAATTACTATATACATCTCTGACATGATTTGTTTTGTTCTGATTTGATTATTGTAATGTTTTATAAAGGATATTTGTTACGTACGTTGATTTCCGCTTGGGAATGATTGTGTACGTCTCTGAGATAACATGTTTCGTTCTGATGTGAGTATTGTGATGATTTTGTAAAAGATATTTGTTATGTGTGTTGATTTTCGCTTGGGGTCATCCCTTGGAAATGACTGCGTACGTCTCTGATAAGATTTGTGTATATGATTGGTTTAGTTATGATATTGGATTACATGATATGTTATATGAGATATGTTCAGCTATGATATTTGCTTATATGATGTTTTGTATATTATGTATCTGACTGTCATGCAGGAAGTGAGCCAGGGTATGGAAAGTTCTCTATAAACCTGGAGCTTACTAGAGATTCGTCTCTAACCCCGTTTGGGGATATGATTTCAGGAACACAGTTAATTGAAGAGCCCTCATGGGACAAGGACACTACCCGTGGCTAGAGGTACTAGTATGAGGATATGGAGTTTTGGGTTGCCGGAGGCTACTATATATTATAAATGTTATTTATGGAGAACGTGTACTGTTGTATAGTGTTCTATTCATTTGGTGATCAATATGTCTGATCCTTTATTTTGTATATGTCCTGTATATGTTTCGTACAGGTCTTTCAGTTGGATGCATGTACATTTGAGTATTCAGGCATGTTGATATGATAATGTAGTATTCAGTTATGTTTATTTGTTGGATTGCATGCTGTTAGACATAGTGGCACAGAGCCAAGTATGCATGCGCCCATGGATGGGTATATAATTTGATATGGATGCCTGGTACTCCTAGAATTATATAATGTATAAACTGTCTATCAGGAACCTTTGGGAGTGGGATTGGAAAATCCCCAGTTGTTCGATTTACAGAGGTTACTCTGTCCGATTTTCGTCTTCGCCGAATAAGAATTAAACTAGAAAAAGAAAAAGTTAGCTCGTTTTTTCGTAAGTTAAGTCTTCCGCTATTTCTGTTTTCATCATATGCATGTTAATTGAACCGGCTCGAAACAAGGATGTTACAGTAGTTGTGGTGGTCGATATGGTGGCATGGTGGTAGTGATGGGTGGAGGTGGTGTGGTAATGGTGGTAGTGACATCGTGGTGGTAAGGGGTGGTGACGAAAACAATAGTGGTACGATGGCGACGGCGATGATGGTGATAGCAGTCGAGTCGGAATGATGGTGGTGGTGGTGATGATGGTAGAGGTGGAGAGTGATTGAAAGAGATAAGTGTTTCTAATTTTATGCCCGGGAATAAAAAATCCGAATTTTTTTGATTCTTTTTTTTGTTCCTCAACACGAAAATCAAACTGGTTCATCACATGAATAAAAAAATAAACCGATTTTACCAAACGAGTTTCCTATCCATTTATGTTCCCGGGGAAAAAAAAATCCCGGGAAGATTGTCATGCACACCCTAAATGTGAACAAAACTGAAACAAAATCCCAACGAATTATCCCACTGAATTGGTGGTATTCTATGAATCTCACACACCGGGAAAACTTTCGATAATTATTCAGACTAAAATACCATACAGTCCTAGCCTTGCTTTGTATATCGATTTGCTCGATTTGTTCGTCCCAGCTGAAATGCTCTATGTGGTTCAAGGTTCTTTCTTTTTCTCTCTTTGGGCCACTTGTAGACTGATTGAGTTTCTGGGTTTCTTTGGTGTTTGCAAAGATTGGCAAAATGCTTCTTCAAAAGTTAAACATAAATCTTTTGGAATTAATCCTTGGTTTCTTATGTATAATGATGGGGAAGGTTCTCTGTGTTCCCTGCTAAGCAACCAAGAAAAAATCTACACCATCAACGTCCTAGAACTAAATGGGGCAACTTGTCTTGCATCCAATGAAGGATGGCTTCTTGTCTTTCGACATGGTTCAATGTTCTTCTTTTGCCCCTTTTCCAGAGCAAAAATAGAGCTTCTAAGCTGTCATTTCACATAATTATTTGACCATATTACAACATTTTCATCTATTCCCAGTTCAATATAAATTATTAATTACAAAACCCACTTCAGATTTTTTATTTTTAATCAGTGTTTGAAAAGTTTGATATTGTGGAGGTTAATTTTGTAAATTCACCACATATTCCTAGCAATATTTTAGTATCAACTAAATATAGACTCAAGAAACTTAATTCAATATTCTCAACAATATTTTGGCCTACCAAATAATTTTTTAGTAATATTTTCGAAAAATTCATCTTCCCATTATATTCTCGAAAATCATGATTCCCCAATAAAAGAAATTCTCCTCCAATCAACCTCCCCCGTATATCTGCAGCTTTCCAGCAAAAAGAGATTTCGGAAAAAGGGAAATGTCAAACTAAAACTACATTTCAAAATCCCTATGCGAATTTCAAATCACAAGATTCTGACTTTTCTGTGATGTAGAGTTTGGTTTAACACATGCACGAGCTTAAAATTGTCAGTTTTATGCCCTACATTTCTAAACGAACTTTTCAGCCCCTTCGAGAATGTCGGTATTTAATCTATCATTTGTCTATCTTCGGGTTTTTTCCTTTCTTTCTTTTTTAATATTATATCTATTTTTTCTCTATGTCTACTCCACCTAGCGAACCTATTTGATCGCCTATGTTCGCACTTACGAATATGAATTTTTGAATTTTTTTTAAGTATAGTAATATATGATGTTGGTTAGATTAAGTTTTGCTTGGATATATGATGAGGGTTGAAATGGAAATGAATGGAATACAGTGGAATAGAATGAGATGACATATATTTTATTGGATATTTTATGATGTCATATAACAAATAAGTTTGATTAAAAAAAAAATATTGGAAATAAATTTTTATGTCAAGTTGAAATTTTTTTTCTTATTTATATATATATATATTTTTAATGCATTTGAAATTTTCTTTAAAATTTTTTTTGGGGTGCTGCCCTCGAATCCCCATCACTAAAATATTTTCTAGGTATGCCACCGACTCTACCTATTTATTTACAACATCGCTGAATTAGAGTCTCAATAATAATAAAATGATGAAAATTAATTAAAATTCTGATCTAATAATATCAAAAATAAATAGATAAAATAAACATAAAAAACAGGTAAGTAGAATATTCTATTTTTTTAATGAATTTTATTAATATCATGTTAAAGGAGATAAATTATCTCATGTCATATAGATAAAGTTGTGGATTCCATCACCTGAAAAAATAAAAATAAAAAGAAGATACAATTATCAAATGATGTGTAGAAAAAAAAAAAAAAAACTTATCACATGTAACCTATTTTTTAATAATACATATTTTTCAATCGTTAACAGAGGATTTGGTAAATTGTACTTGTTAAAAGAAATTAATTAAAAGATCTGGTCTTGATACGACTAAAACATCGGACACTTATGTTTAGAGGTGACGGCGGAAATGAAGATGTCACACATGGTCCTTTTTTCTAATATTTTACCCCAATACTCTCATTCTCTGATGGGAACTGGTACAATATTTCTTTAGCTGACGTACTCTCCTCATCATGTTATATAAATTTACTCTGACTCCTTTCACGTAAGTCCACGTATGTGATTGTGTAATGAGTACGTATTTCAATTTCAAATTAAAATTTCACTTTGCATCAGAGAGGACCATTTGCATAGACACACATAATTAGCTTGATGACTTTAAAGCATAGGAAAAATAAACACCATTTCTATAATTAAAAAATAATTAATTTCTGGTGAAAAAACAGTTTTTATTTATTTTTCTTCTTAAAACAAAATATTTTCAGCACTCTTGTAATATTGCATACTCCGTACAGTACTTATTAAAAAATAATAATCCATAATATACAAGAGGCTTTTTGAACCAGGTAAAGTAAAATTAAAAATATTTCATTAATTTAATTCTTTTGTCAAATAATTTACTAATTTAATGTGAAAAAACGCACGTCCTACAATACGTATTTAAGTAACACATTATTTCACATGTGACTTGTGTAAAAGTGAGCACATATTTGCTATGTGTCGTGTTATGCAAGTGACATGCGACTTGAATATGTATCATCACCACGAGAATCAGAGGCGGACCCACACTTGTGCAAGTATGGGCAAGTACATACATAAATTTTTTTGAATTTTTATTTTTGGGAGATAATGACTATACTTCAAGGTATAGTCTTTGGAATTCTGCACAATTAAAAAAATAGATAATCTAGCAGTAAGCAAACAGTTAGAATCATGATGCAACTTGTATATATAGACAACATTAATTGTAAGTGATCTTTGAGCAAATAATATCCATACTTGCCTCCAAATGCTGCCTTTGATATGTTCTACCTGCAAGGGAGAATTCTTTTTTTCAAATGTACTGATATTGGTTATATTCTACCTTGTATATGTGACAAAGTAGATACATTAAGCTGTAAATAAATTGGCTGGAAAAGGATAATTATTGTTCTGGATACAAATACACTAGGCCCACGAGATGGGCTCAATCTCTCAAAGCCCATATTCTAGAATATTCTAGAGGGCACCCATGGCAAGCCATAGAGGCTCACCACTGGGACATTCCCCTTCCTGCACAGCTACTCCTGTACACTGACAGGAGTAGCATGTCTTGTCAAGCGACAAGACATGGCTGAAGACAGCAGAGGGAGGACCAACGGTCTTCCCCAAAAGAGGACTCTCCTCTCTAAATACTCCCCTCACACATGGAGGGGGCACCTTCTTCTTCCCCATTACCCCCATATGCTGTCATACACTACTAGAAAAGTCTTTATTATCGACAGAATTTTTCGACGGAAAAAATTCCGTTGAAATTAGTGACAGAATTTTCCACGTAATTTGTTTTCCGCCAATAATTTCGACGTAAAATAGATTCCGTCGAAAGTTTTCGATGGAAAAAGAAATTTCGTCGAAGATCTTCGACGGAAAAGGAATTCCGTCAAAAATTTTGAAAAAAGAAAAAAGAAAAGAAATTAAATACTGTGGACTTTTCGACGGAATTTCGATTCCGTCGAAGATCTTCGACGGAAAAGGAATTCCGTCGAAAAATTTTGAAAAAAAGAAAAAAGAAAAGAAATTAAATATTGTGGATTTTTCGATGGAATTTCGATTCCGTCGAAGATCTTCGACAGAAAAGGAATTCCGTCGAAAACTTTGAAAAAAAAAAAAGAAAAAAAAAATAAATATTGTGGACTTTTCGACGGAATTTAGATTCCGTCGAAGATCTTCGACCGAAAAGGAATTCCGTCGAAAACTTTGAAAAAAAAGAAATTAAATATTGTGGACTTTTCGACGGAATTTCGATTCCGTCGAAGATTTTCGACGGAAAAGGAATTCCGTCGAAAACTTTAAAAAAAAAGAAATTAAATATTGTGGACTTTTCGACAGAATTTTGATTCCGTCGAAGATCTTCGACGGAAAAGGAATTCCGTCGAAAACTTTGAAAAAAAAGAAAAAGAAAAAGAAATTAAATATTGTGGACTTTTCGACGGAATTTCGATTCCGTCGAAGATCTTCGACGGAAAAGGATTTCCGTCGAAAATTTTTGAAAAAAAGAAAAAAGAAAAGAAATTAAATACTGTGGACTTTTCGACGGAATTTCGATTCCGTCGAAGATCTTCGACGGAAAAGGATTTCCGTCGAAAAATTTTGAAAAAAAGAAAAAAGAAAAGAAATTAAATACTGTGGACTTTTCGACGGAATTTCGATTCCGTCGAAGATCTTCGACGGAAAAGGAATTCCGTCGGAAACTTTTGAAAAAAAAGAAAAAGAAAAAGAAAATAAATATTGTGGACTTTTCGACGGAATTTCGATTCGTCGTCGAAAACTTTGAAAAAAAAGAAAAAGAAAAAGAAAATAAATATTGTGGACTTTTCGACAGAATTTCGATTCCGTCGAAGATCTTCGACAGAAAAGGAATTCCGTCGAAAACTTTGAAAAAAAAGAAAAAGAAAAAGAAAATAAATATTGTGGACTTTTCGACAGAATTTCGATTCCGTCGAAGATCTTCGACGGAAAAGGATTTCCGTCGAAAAATTTTGAAAAAAAGAAAAAAGAAAAGAAATTAAATACTGTGGACTTTTCGACGGAATTTCGATTCCGAAGTCGACGGAAAAAGATTTCGACGGAAAAGGAATTCCGTCGAAAACTTTTGAAAAAAAGAAAAAGAAAAAGAAAATAAATATTGTGGATTTTTCGACGGAATTTCGATTCCGTCGAAGATCTTCGACGGAAAAGGAATTCCGTCGAAAACTTTGAAAAAAAAGAAAAAGAAAAAGAAAATAAATATTGTGGACTTTTCGACAGAATTTCGATTCCGTCGAAGATATTCACAAGAAAAGGAATTCCGTCGAAAACTTTGAAAAAAAATAAAAAGAAAAAGAAATTAAATATTGTGGACTTTTCGAAGAAAAAGAAAATAAATATTGAATTTCGATTCCGTCGAAGATCTTCGACGGAAAAGGATTTCCGTCGAAATTTTTTGAAAAAAAGAAAAAAGAAAAGAAATTAAATACTGTGACTTTTCGACGGAATTTCGATTCCGTCGAAGATCTTCGACGACGAAATTTTTTGAAAAAAAGAAAAAAGAAAAGAAATTAAATACTGTGAATTCCGTCGAAAACTTTTGAAAAAAAGAAAAAGAAAATAAATATTGTGGATTTTTCGACGGAATTTCGATTCCGTCGAAGATCTTCGACGGAAAAGGAATTCCGTCGAAAACTTTGAAAAAAAAAAGAAAAAGAAAAAGAAATTAAATATTGTGGACTTTTCGACAGAATTTCGATTCCGTCGAAGATCTTCGACAGAAAAGGAATTCTGTCGATAACTTTGAAAAAAAAAAAAGAAATTAAATATTGTGGACTTTTCTACAGTCAATGTAGATAACTTATCTACAGTGAGCCCAAAACAACGTCATTTTGAGGCGGAAATCAATGTATTTTTGTAATTATAATTTATTTTAGAGTTATAATAGTCATTTTCATTATAATTTTTTTTTATTTTTCAACCCAAAACGACGTCGTTTTGGGAGCAATTAATGATAACTTATTTACATTCACTTCAGAAATATTAAAGGCTAAATTATAATTATAAAAATACCATGATTTTCGCTCCAAAACGACGCCATTTTGGACTCGATGTAGATAACTTAACTGAACCCATATTACTACTGATATATTTATTGTGTTCACAACAATAATGATATAAATTTATTTTAAATGATATTTCTATGTTCCTAATTTCAAAAGAAAAGTTAATTTCTCTTTCTTTACTTGAAAAATATTAAACTTTCATAGTTGGATGTGTTTCTTTCTCTAGATTCGTATAACTTTCATTCAAAAGTGTTAAACACAAAATCTTCGATCTCGTTGCCAACGATGACCGGCGACGGCCGCAGACGGGACTGGAAGGGCACTAGGATCTCGAAGAAGCAGAAGCTGATCCGCAACGCCGAGGAAGAGCTCGAGGCAAAATTAGGGTTCGATAATTTCTCAGAGGGCGAAAAGCGACTTGGATGGTTGCTCACTTTTGCATCCGTAAGCCATTTCGTATTCACTTTTGCTTTCAATCTGTGAATGTGAGGGTGTTCCCTAGTTACGGTATTGAATTGGTGAAAGACGAACATCAAAGTGAAAGTTACTCGCTTACGATTACTATTGCAAGCATCGTTTAAGTTTAAATGAATCTGTTATTACATTGCTGCCACTACCTCGATCAATGATTGAATTGCTATAGTCATTCACCCACTATTTCCCTGATGAAAATTTGTTCCCCAAAGTTGTATTACTGTAATGATTTCTAATTTGTTCAGGTTCATTATCGTTTTTTTTTTGGCTGATGAGTTTGGTTGCCTTTTTGCAGATTGAGCTTCTTAGGTTATGGTTTTCTCATATGCAAGAGGTTAAACCTGGTATCTACGTGACGTATAATGGTGATTTCTTTGATTGGCCATTCATTGAACGAAGGGCAGCCCATCACGGGTTCAAAATGAGTGATGTCCATTGCTAACTTTTTTTTAATACTGGCTTCTATTTAGTGGCAAAAAGTTAAATGTAATTGCTAGCATGTTGGCACAATTCTCTGTTTCTTGACATTGATTAATATACTGCATGTTAACTAAAGTTAGAAAATAATATACTGCATGTTAACTAAAGTTAGAAAATAAGAAATCAGATGTTATTCTTTTTTCTTTTCTTTTGGTATTGTAAGCCAAATTTTGTAACTTAATTTAATAAAGAAAAATAATAATAACTGAAATGAAATAAGAAAAAAATAACTGAAAGAAATTTTTTTATTATTGTCTTGTTCTACTATCTAATGATGATGCACTTTCATGCTTCCTTTTTTCGCAGGTCACACTAAATGCTAAAAGTCTTTCCATTGAGTTGAAAATTAAAAATACAGACAAGAAGGCGTTCTCATTTAATACAGCCTTGCACACATATTTTCATGTAATTGATAAAGTTCATAGTTTTGTATAATCACTACAGCATAATTAGAAAGAGGTTTCATATTTTTGCTTGAATATTGTTAACATGTTGTACACACATTCTCCTGTTCACTTTCTTTGCAGGTATTGTTGCATTTTGAAATATACCATATTGATCGGATTCATTCTCTTGCAGTGCAGGACACCAAAGGGTCTCTTCATTTGTTGGTGAGTTGGAGTTGGGTATGTACAACGAGACTCAGCCCCCGTCTCAGGACGTAGGTGATGACCACGATCATGCAGGTCATCCACCAGCATGATTTTTGTATCTTTGTTGGATGTATATGACCGGGACTATTGCACATAGACTATTTTGATTAGTATATGACAGGGACTTTTGTATATGTATGTTCCTGTTTGATTAGTATATATCTTGGACATTTATACATATAGGACTCTTTTGATTTGTATATGACAGGGGACTTTTGTATATGTATGTCCCTTTTGATTAGCATATGTCTTGGATATTTTTAGACATAGTACTCTTTTGATTAGTATATGATAGGGACTTTTGTATATGTATGTCCCTATTGATTAGTATATGTGTTGGACATTTATATATATAAGTATATTTTGATTAGTATATGACAGGGATCTTTAACATATCATAATTATATTAAAATCATATAATTATGATATGTTACTTTCATATATTTGTTTATCAGGTGTGAAACATAAATTGATATTAATTTTGTAGAGATAAAAATATTCAAAGAATTTATGTCGAAAATTTTCGACGGAATTTCTTTTCCTTCGAAAATTATTAAAAGATTTTTTGACGGAATTTTATTCATTTTCCGTCAAAAAATTTCGACGGAATTTATTTTCCGTCGAAAAATATTAAAAGATTTTTTGACGGAATTTCATTCATTTTCCATCGAAAAATTTCGACAGAATTTATTTTCCGTTGAAAAATATTAAAAGATTTATCGACGGAATTACATTCATTTTCCGTCGAAAATTTTCGACAGAATTTATTTTCCTTCGAAAATTAATACAAGATTTTTCGACGGAATGTCATTCATTTTCCGTCGAAAAATTTCGACGGACTTATTTTTCCGTCGAAATTTTCCACGGAAATTATTCCGTCGAAAAAAATAGACGGAAATAATTTCCGTCGAATTTTTTCAACGGAATCTCTAATTCCGTCGAAAAATTTATTACATACGAAGACTTATTCGACGGCTTCTTTTCCGTCGAAAATTTCGTCGAATAAATTTTTTATACAAGAAACAGCATATTAATGAATACAAGCAATTACATACCAAAATAAAATAAAAAAATAAAATGAATACAAGCAATTTAATCTTACGACCATTATTAAGTTGAAGGTGAAGATAATCTATATATTTTAAATGATTGTTTTAAACGGTCAAAAAATTGATCGCAATAACCCTCTTAGCACATATTTGTTTTTATTTAATTTCTACCTAAAAATAGTTAATTAACTGGATATTATTATTATAATATTTTGTTTGTATGTTTCAAATATAAGTGACATTCAAAACATCAGCGCCTATGAAGAATATATAATAACATCACATAAGTTACCCCAAAATTACTACGACACCTTCAAACTAAAAATGCTTCAAAAAAGTTTACATGAAAGCTTAAATTGGAGGAAAAAAGAGCCCCTTAAAAATCAGCGAAGATTTCACCGTGAAATTATATATTGTCTTTAAAGAAGAAAACATAAAAATCGAACCCAATTCATAACTAATGTAAAGTAGACGGAAGCTTCCATTAGATATATCAACTCTCGTTAACAAAATACATTAAGATTTAAATGATAACGGTACATATTATGGACTTTAGATACTAAGTTTGTATCTCATAACCCAGCAGGTAAGATAGATCTGATAAGTTGAATTCCACAAGTCAACTCCCCAAAATGGGATGAGTTATGATGAGTTGGGTCACATGTTTCAACCCAATAATAATTTGCCTCAACTCGTCTTGTTGAGTTGTTGGTCAAAATAGGTTAGTGGTGAGTTGGCATCGGGCGTTAGATTTTTTTTTTTTACTTTATTTGTTATTAAACTTTTATGATATTCAATTTTTTTTATCTTGGTAATCCCTAATAAAAATAATAATTTTTTTTATATATAATATAAGTAATATTAAAAATGAGTTCCCATCGAAAACCCTATTTGTGGTGAAATTTTGCTCGTTTGAAACGGATGTTGCTCGTTACAAATAAGCTATTTTTTAGTGATGAATTACGACGATTAGAATTAACTGCTTAAGCAATTTGCAGATATTGCTTCGTCAACTTACTGTCGGCCTTAAAACTTCACCGTAAATGTGTGATGCGCAAATATTCATCAATGGTAGAACAATGATTTTTTTTAATTAAAGGCTATATTCGTTTCATAAGAGGCATTATTTAATGTTCAATTTTTTATTTTATTTTCTTACTTTTATAAAGAGAAGCGTGAAGGAAGGAGTTATGAAGGATTAGTATAGGACGAGAGTTTTAGTAAATCTGAAATTTTGTGGGAAGAAAAGTTGTGAGTGAGGAATATTAGAAAGAGATTTGCAAAATAATAATGTAATTAAAAATTAATTTAAAGTATTAGTTGACAATTATTTTACAATAATTGGAAGACTTTCTAAAGTGCTGTTAGGGGGTCATATCATAAGTTGGGTCAATTTGGTTAGGACTCCAATTATTGCCTAACTTGCGCGCAGCCTCCCTTAACATCAATAATCGAAAATATACGAAAAAGACAGCGAAAGACCAACTCCAGTAAGTAGAGAGTAGCCAAAATGAACACACTCCCGTTAATTACATAACAATGATTCATTCATTTTTCCATCTCCTTTTTCTCTTTATTTTTTATTCATCAATATTAATAATACGTTTAAGGTAAAGTTTGTACACAAAAATGTTTGAGCAAGAAACATTTACGAAATGAACAAGCCACGAGCACAGTGTGATAGAGACAATTTCTAACTCCAACCAATTTATCAAAGGCAGAATTCTATACACCAAAAAGGAAAATGCAGTTAGCTACTGTTAGTACTTTACTCCACTACCTGTTACAATAAATTCGAGGAGCAGAAGAAAAACAAGTCACAAGAAAGTGAATTCCATTTGTGGCATGTGACGTAATATGAGAAAGGAGCGTAAAGATACAAAACAAAAATGTTTGATAACCGCTTTTAAAATAACCATTTTTAAAAACGAACTGAACAAGCCACAGGCACGGTTTTGTTAAAAAGAGACAACCGTTTTCAAACCAAACTAAATTGATTTTTATAACTTTATTTTTAAAAAATTTATTTTTTTTTTCAAAGGCAGAATTCTATATACTGAATCATTTAAATAAATTCGGTTTGATTTTTTAAAAAAATCTGGTTCGATTCGACCCATGCACATCCCTAACTAAAAGTGTGTTGTGTGCGTCTCTCGCTGGGGTAACTGGGTAAATTTCTCTTACTGAGGGGATATTGCAAAAAAAAAAATTTGAAAAAATAAACACACTATAGTCAATGTGCCCAATTTATCAGCATTAAAAATGCTTTTTAATTGACAATGAGGTTGGCCCAATTGGTAGAAGAATCATCTTTATCAACAAAACTAATAAGAGTCATTCTTGCTACGCTTAAGGAAAAAACCAAAAAAGATTTTGAAGCAACTAGAGGAGAAAAAACACGAATTAAATCACAGAAGGACTCATCAAACACATACATTTTTTTATTAGGTTCCAAACTTTTGTTCAATTGGCATTGTATATATTTTCTATTTATTTTTTCCTTGTTACTGAAATCTTGGTCGATAAGAAATGAGGAACATAAAAAACTTCCAATAGTGATGATTCTTTTTATCTTTTGAGCCATCAATTTTTTGGCTTTTAGTCACCAAACTTTGGGAATTGAAACAGAAAGTATTGTAATGTTTGGGTTGGGCCAACACCAAATTGGACAACAAGTTGGAGCTAAGCCCAGAGTGAATAGCTAGGCCCACCTCCTCCTAACAATGAAGACTATGGGCCAGGAATTCTTCGACAAAACTAAATGGTCAATGAAATAAAATAAAAAGGAAATAAAAAAACTTCGTTTCAATTGTGCGTTTTGCATAAACCGCAACATAGATAAAATTTTAATTTTTTATTTTTTTTTGTGAAAAAATTATAAATTACTTTACAAGATTATAGACTTGAATTCGATTCCAAGCATGTCTTAAAACCGTATGCCATATTGTTATAAAAAAAAAAAAAAACGTATGCCATATTATTACAAAGTGCATTGCAACATTATAAGTGCCATGTCTTAAAATCTTTTGAATTTAAAAATGCATTTAGAAGCACCTTTAATTTATAAATTATAAAATTATAAAAAAAAACATATTACAATTAGGACCTAGAGTGCAAAATTAAATTTTAAGAAAAGTTGAGGAGCACACTTTGGATGAACATTACATGAAGTTAAAGATAAACTTTTGAACACCCCTATAGAAAAAGATTGTAAAAAAATCAATTCAATTGAAAAGTTTAAGTTATCGGATGAGATTATATTAATGATTTTATATATTTCTAACATAGTTCATCATAAGAGAGCCCATTAGGCTTTAAAGGAGGAAGATACATTAAGCTCAGTCTACCTATGCTAAGAAATTCCAAAAAAAAAAGGGAGACGGCGAGCTAAGATACATTTATCTCCGCACTCTAACAAGCAAAGCATCGAGTTAGGGGTGATTGTTTTGAACCGAATACCCAGTCTAGTCGGCCGTCCCAATAAACCAACCTAAAACATGCTTCGTGAGACCCTGACAATGCTTCACGAACTCACACCCAAGCTCCTCGCGCGACCTGACTCACTGTATGTACAAACTAGCTCAAAAGCTACGCTTCACGAACGAACTATCAGTTGAAGGTTATGTCTTATTCTATGTGTTATGTTTATTTCCTAAACATATAATTTTTGCATGTTTTAATTCACTTGCTCATAAGCTGCATTTTGTAACTTGCTATCACTTGTATTCAGATTATTCATTAGCAAGCTATTTTGTCCTTTTAATAGTTTGTGGGCCCTAGCAAGTATTTTATTACTAAGGCCCAAAAGCATTTGTTCACTTGATGGTTACTTGCACATTGCAAATGAAAACATTGCGTTTTGTAATACTGTAATGGTTAAAAAGTTTAACTGAATATTTCTTCACTTAGTGTCATATCGGGTGATTATTCTGAGTTGGCAAAAAATATACACATTTTGGCATTTTCTGTCTCTGCGTTCTTGAAGACAGAAAAGTTAGGGTTCATAGTTGAGACTTTGTGAGGAGATTTGAGTGAGTTACACTGAGAATCTCAACTCAGTGATTCAGAAGAAATTGTTCATGACATCAAGGCGAGCATTTTAATCGGTGCAATTTTTGGAGATACCTGTGAACAGAGTCTTGAGTTCTTTGCACAGTTGTGGGTTATTTGGTGAAGAAGAGCTTGGGCATCTCGGTGAAGAGAGCTACTGGATTGGCAGTGTCAAGGTTGTGCTTGGTGATATCTTTCTTTGGTTTCTTCTCTTATTTCTGGTTGTATCTTGATTAAATGTATTTACTGCATGTGTTGCTTTTTTAGTCATTAATTACATATCTGCTGTTATATGTTATTTTTCTTTTGAGGTCACCGTTATTTGAGTGTTCTTGTATTGTGGCTTGTGATAGCTACCGTAAACACTGAATTTTCTGTTTCTAAATATAAGTGCATGCTTGAGGGCGTTGACCCTCATTGACCAACTTGGATGCAGAAAATTCTTTTACAAAGAATTTATGAACTAAGTATAAGATTTTGGTCCCAAAAGCATTTGTTCACTTGATGGTTACTTGCGCGCTGCAAATGAAAACGTTGCATTTTGTAATGCTGTGATGGATAAAAATATTAGCTGAATATTTCTTCACTTAGTGTCATATCGGGTGATTATTCTGAGTTGGCAAAAAATACACACATTTTGGCTCTTTCTCTCTCTGCGTTCTTGAAGACAGAAAAGTTAGGGTTCATAGTTGAGACTTTGTGAGGAGATTTGAGTGGGTTACACTGAGAATCTCAACTCAGTGATTCAGAAGAGATTGTTCATGACATCAAGGCGAGCATTTTAATCGGTGCAATTTTTGGAGATACCTGTGAACATAGTCTTGAGTTCCTTGCACAGTTGTGGGTTATTTGGTGAAGAAGAGCTTGGGCATCTCGGTGAAGAGAGCTACTGGATTGGCAGTGTCAAGGCTGTGCTTGGTGATATCTTTCTTTGGTTTCTTCTCTTATTTCTGGTTGTATCTTGATTAAATGTATTTACTGCATGTGTTGCTTTTTTAGTCATTAATTACATATCTGCTGTTATATTTTATTTTTCTTTTGAGGTCACTGTTATTTGAGTGTTCTTGTATTGTGGCCTGTGATAGCTACTGTAAACACTGAATTTTCTGTTTCTAAATATAAGTGCATGCTTGAGGGCGTTGACCCTCACTGGACAATTTGGATGCAGGAAATTCTTTTACAAAGAATTTATGAACCAAGTATAAAATTCTGGTGTTGTTCTTTATGTTTTTTGCTTCAGTAAGTTTGTTTTCTGGGTTAATTCTTGGTAGTTCTATACCAAGAATTGTAACACTATGTATAGAGAGAATCACATTCCTATAATAGGGTCTTCAACCCACCAACAATTAGAGTCTTCAACCCACCAACAAGTAGAGTCTTCACCCTCAAATACATACATTTCTCTGGGCAAACTCCACTTCATTCATACGTTTCCTTGAGCATTGAAGCCATGCAGGTACACACCACCTCTATACTCTGAAACCATGACGATTGTTATCGGGACATTGATCGTACTGCCTCTTTTTTCAATATAATATATCTAAATGCCACAGAGTCGAATTTTTTTTTCAAACTGCCACGGCATCATAGTCGTTGAGGTAGTCAGCTACTATGGACGGAACACGTGTCACTTCCCAAGCGGCTGCTACTTTGGTTTGCATGTCCAGCCGCTTGGGAAGTGACACGTATCCCATCCATAATAGTTGACTACCTCAATAAATATGGTGTCGTGGCCGTTTGGAAAAATATTTTGACTCCGTGACACTTAGGTATATTATATTAATGTCCCATTGTTATCACTCAATTCATGACTGCCAACAATTGAGATGAAGAGTCTGAGATGACTTGTCACCCGAACAAACCTCTTTACTATTACACTACATGAAGACCACGAGCCCCCAAAAAGCAACTTCGGCCAAACTTTTATGGTCTTGAATCCGCGAAAGCTCAACCAAAAGTTACATTCCACTCTAAAAAAGAACGAAAAATCATGTGATCATATTTAGGCCACATCAAATCATGTGGCTCCTTACTTTGGGTTTGAACATTATCTAGTACGTAACTTTCTACTGAAAAATACAAAAAAGTATTTCACCAAATTGAACAAGAAAATAAATTAAGATGTGTATTTTATGTTTTGCAGTGGGAAACTTTGGCTTCTAATTTTTTTTCTTCTATATGATCAAATTTACTCTCTCAGTCGATATATTCTTGATTGAACCAAAATAATTTGCTCGAATGTTTACCATCGTGACAATTCTAATTATACTTCTATAAGCTATAAAAATAGTAAGTAAAGATTTTAATCAATATTAAATTATTATATCAAATATAATGATAAACTTACTAAAAAATAAACAAAAACAATAATAAAGTTAAAATATTAAAACTTAATCGAATGAATAAAAAAAATATGAATTTTTATTTATCAAATTGCACACATCTATGTATGCGCATATATGAAGACACGCGTACACACTAACACACCATAAAAAATATGAATTTTTATTTATCAAATTGTATGCATCTATGTATGTGTAAGCATAAATATATGAAGACACGCATACACACCAATGGATGTACGCATGGAGACTTATCATGTGGTCCCCTAGTATTATAAGAGGGTAAAATGGGAAATGGATTAAAAATTAGGGGCAAAATGGGAAATGAGTGTGAGAGGGAGCACAAAACTATTTAATGATCCAAGACCATAAAATTATTTTCTAACTTCTGCATAAGTATTTTACAAATAACATCTTAAATGATGAGATCAACTTTTATCGATGTAAGAATGATAAGTCTTACATCAAATGATAAAAATTAACGGTTAAGATATTGTTGTAAATAAAAATAGATTGTAAGTATAACCTTTCTCTTAATGAATTATTTAAAATGAACCAATAAATCTTAATCGCTAAATGCGCAGAAATCAATAGTTAAGATTTGGTATAAAATCTTTATTCATATACTGGTGTAAGAAAAATCCGCTCTATATATATATATTAAGAATGACCCAATAAATAATAAGTATTGTATTTAACCTTTACCATTGATTTACGTAGAACTAACAGTTGTAATTTATTTAGAATTAATAAACATTAGTTATACGAAAATCAATGATAAATATTAGATACAAGACTTGTTATTCTTATGCCGTTGTAAATTAATATATATATATATATATATATGGTAAAGTCCGTGTGTACAAATTATTTTTACAAATTGTAAAGTATGACCGGTCATACACTTTTGAGAAAGAGATAGATACTTAATGTAGTTTGTAAGAGTTTGAGAGAGTAAATATAACATTCCCCTATATAAAAGTAAAAATGTAAGTGTACCACCCACCTCCAACCTTATCACCGCTAGATTAAAGATATAACGGTTGTGTTATCTTTATAAAAGGAGAAACAATTTCCCCCTCTCTATATATATATATATATCTATATATATATATATATATATATATATATATATGAAATTGTATATATTCCCATTATCATTGTCGTTCATAGCCACTATCATTCAAATGAAAAATTAAATAACAATTCCATGGAAGGAGTCCCAAAAAGAAATCGAAATGCAAAGTATTAAATTTTCTCAGAGCCACTATTATTCAAAGATGAAACGTGGATGGTTTGCACCAGTTGTAATTTCAAATTTATTAGTAATACTCACTGCAAACAAGATATCAGAAAAGCAACAATGGATTGCAATTGTGAATCCCATGGACAACACTCAACCTTTTTTATCATCCCATGCCCCAACTATTACCCCTTTGCTATAAAGTAATGAATTTTTACGCTGTATATATAAGGAGGATTAAGGGACATTAACGAGAAATAAAACGAAAATTTGTTTTCTGCTTTTGAGAGCATAGATGTGCTAATTTTTTAAAAATTATGTATAAGGGATAACAACATTACAACTGTTACTAACGATGATAAACTTACCTGGTGAAAAGTATAATCATCATATATATATATATATATATATATATATATATATATATATATATATATATACTTTAAGTTCTATATTCATATTATTATTTAGTATTTATTAATAATCATTCCTATTTTATATTTTTTTAAGGTACACTCTCAATCTTAACCGTTGATTTCATTTTTTATTTGATAGTTCTAATTTTTTAATTATGTGAATCATTTTATACAAGTGGATCAATGGTCAAACATTAATGTAAAATTACTTATTTTTTTACTTTTTATATCATAACTGTGTAAGAATGACCAACCTGTAATCAAATATATTGGATTAATATCTTCATATACTTGTGCAACATATAAAAACTCGCTAGTTTAGGTTTGCGTGTATGCTTCCATTCATTAAGACAAAAAAAAAAAAAGACAAGCTGCAATGCAAAGGCATTCATTAAGACAAGTTGAAACGCAAACGCTTATAAAGCATAGAGGGAATTAATTTAATATAAAATTATGTATTGAGCCACACATTCTTATCATAAATTGTGCATCTTTTCACTTAAAAGTACAAAAGTGTAGTTTACCAAGTAGAGCAAGAAAACAAACAAGAAAGATGTGTCTTTTGTGTTTAGTTGTAGGTAACTTTGGCTTCTAATAATTTTTTAGATGATCAAATTCAATCTCGACGCTCATACTTGCGAGCCCATATATGTTTTCCATTGACCCGAAACTTTGCAATGCGTTTCCCATTCAAAATTTGATCAATTGTTTCCACATTTTTCAGAATCATAGTGGCAAACATAACTTGTTCAACCATGTCTCCATTTCCCATGTTTATAACCTTGATACAATCCCCATAGTTGCTTGTAAAAAGATGCCTCACCTCCTCTTCTGTTACTGGGAAGCCCCTAGAAAATGTAAGAAACATAGTTTTGTCATCATCAGTAACAACATCATAAGATGGTCGCTTATCATCCCATATCCTCATGTCATACAAATCTAGATCATCCTCAAAAATTATTGGTGGTATGGTAAAGTTACCAAATAATGGGTGAGGGAAACCAGGTACAATCAAGGGTCTATAAGGGCTAGGTTGTAATGTGCTAGTGCTAGTGCTATCCAAAATATTTTGTAAAATATCAATAAAAATTCGAGCACAAACTTTATTGAGAATACATTTAATACCGGCTATGACAGTGAACCTTTTATGAATAAAGAGTTGAAGAGAGATTTCCCTTTGCATTAAGATTGTGGTTAGAGGGAGGTCACCTCCATTAGGGATGCAAGTGTTTTCTAACTCCAACCACTTCAAGCAAGTCACAGCTTCATTAGCAATAGCATTGATCAAATTGTCAGAGAGACCAACCAATTTTGAAATAATATTCGTGTATCCAATATTTTCTAGCCAAAGCCATAAGGCCATGACTAGAAGGGATTGTGCCGGGTCACGAGTCAATTTGATTACCAAGCAAGAGAAAACTTCACGGTCCATTCTGTGAAATAGATGGAGCTCATCAACAGTGATAGGGGCCATTATTGGTGAATAATGAAGGGGGGGAGAAAAAGAGATGCACACAGACTGATCACAAGAAAAAAAAATTAAGAATTGGTTGCTTTAAATTGGGACAAAACCACTATTTTTTTTTGGGTTTTATGTTTATCATTTAACATAATATAATTTCACTTTTCTATACACACATTAAAGAGATGGGGTCCACATGTTTTTCTTTCTCTTTCATCGTTCCATTTTCTCTCTCCCTTTTATTGTGAGAGTTTGAAACAACACTTACATTATGTTACATGACACTAATAAAATCCATTTTTTTTTGTTAGTGTGTTGAATACATAGAATACAAGCTATAAGAGTATTAAAATGTAATATTTAACATCGTCATGTCCACTGAGTACTTATTAATTATTCAGAGACAAATTAATACTTATCTATTTGTAACTTTCTATTTTAATATTTTTTCTCTCTCATCTCTAATTACCATTGGCTAACAAGTAACAACTAAGATTCTCTTACACAATTTGGTCATATTAAATAACACATAAAATTATCATAAAATTATCCATTATAATAAATTAACTCCAAGGGAGTTGCACCTTTCACTTGATAATTAATGTCATTTAATGATGTTTTTTCAAACTTACCTTATAAATCATTTCCTCAATATAAATTTGGGATAAGCTCTTATGTTACATGAGAAAAGATTAATTTCCTACACTTACAACATAATAAAGAAGAGAGGAGAGACAATATATGAGAGAAGAAAAATATAGAGTGGACTCCACCTTTGAATTGTGTGTAAGAGAAAAATATTTTCTCATGAGAAAATATTAACCCTATAATTAATGCCAACCAATGATGCTTTATTCATTAATTTTCAGTTTTACCTTAAATTACTCTCCCACTTTTAATTTTTCTTTTTTTAATTCCTTGCCCCATTCATGTGATCATGTTTTTCTTGAAAATCAAAGCTCATAATGTTGTTTCTGGCGATAAATATGATTTTTTTTTTTTTGGTACAGAATATGATTTTAATTGTATTTGCAAAAGGGCGTTGCTTTTCTTCTGTTATTGGAGAAAACATCGTTTTCCTGCGGACTCAAACATCAAACGGACCCACCACTTCAGAAATTAAAAAAAAAAAAATCAGCACAAACTTCCATGAGTCTAGAGCAGAAGAGTGCAATTTTCCTGTGGCATAAAAATTGTTTTCCCCTTTGCAAAAACATACAATGGCACATAAATATATCCATGTAATAAAATTAGTCAACTTCGAGGTCCATAAATATCAAAATTCTAAATGAGTTATACAAGAACATTTACACACCTAAAATGAAATTACGAAACAGTTATTTGATGACTTTTTAGTTTACAATAAGTAATAAAGAAACATATTTTTGTGGCCATTATCTACATATAATCATATCAGTAAAATTACCTTAAAAACAATTATTAATATCATTAAATGCAGAGTTAATGATAATACATTTATGCTTATATTGTAGGGAAAAATATTTCTACATTTAATGCAAATAAATTATCTGCGTTTATTCCCAAACGTTATTTTGGTATTGAAATCTTAAAAATTATAAATATAAAGATTATTATAACCTTGAAATAAATTAAAATTAAAAAAACATTATGATTTTCGTCTCAAAATGACATCGTATTGGGCTATTGCAGATAACTTATCTACAGTAACCGCAGAAAAAGCGAACCCTATATTGTAATGAGAAATACAAAATAATACATTAATCATATAAGTGAAAGTAATGATAAGAAAAAGATTTATCAAATAAAAGTGATAATATATGATAAAATAAAATTAATTTTTAACATTTTAATTTTCTATATTTGACAACTTTTTATTACGAAATACATCTTTTCAGTTAAATCTTTTAACATAATAATTAAGTATAATATTTTTAATATAAATAAGAGGTTAAATAATATGAATTGTTATACAATTCAAAATATGTTCACGAACATGTTTTTTTATTAAATATATATGCCACATCATTAAAGATGGTAACCTTTTATCAATCCATTAAATTTTAATTAGCAATTTATCAAAGGAAAAACTAACCTTCCACACGTACTTGAATGCTATCAAATAAAACAGTTAATGTTGAATCACAATTCGCATGATTTAATACCCAAGTTTTTGAACCAAAGGACAAAAACGAGGTGTGCACGGGCCAAGCCTACAACTTTGGATGAACAAAAGAAAAAGGTTGGCTCAGGTAAAAACAAAAGTAAATAATCAATGGTCTTATAGTTAATCAGACTAAAACCAACATAAAAAAAAATAGGGTAAAGTGTGTATCATTTTAAAAGATGTAAGGTTATGTCATTTTAAGATAGTGAAAGAAATAGATAAAGAAGAAAAGAGAGTTGACAAAAAAATTAAAGGTGTGAGACTCACATCTTCGTGAGAGTGAAAGGATGTAAGTTGTCATTTAAAAGTATAAACACTTTTCCCAAAAAAGTAATACAAAAACTTATATTTTATGTTTAATGTTAAAAATAGTATGAAGTAGAATAAAACATAAGCTAAATTGCAAAATAAATTTTTTTAATATTTAATAATTAACATTTATTTTGCTCTTGATCAAGACACTTTTATTTTTATTATTTCTTTTTTATTATCATTAAAATATATTTTCTTTTTACAAAATTTCTTTTGCCATTAAGATTGTGATTAGAGGCAGGCCTCTAGCGTACGGGATGCGATTAATTTCTAATTTCAACCAATTCACAACAAAACAAATCAAGTTTCTTTAGCAAAAGCATTGATCAAATTCTCATTGCGGCACAACAAAACCAACTTAATATTCTACTTTCAACCTGAAATAAAACTTCTACTTAAAGATCACACTTTAAACAGTCCGTTCGCGGACCGAATAAATTTGTACCAAAATATTTTTTTAATGAAAAAAAGATACTTAAAAAAACCGAAATATTTTTCAATGTTTAACTTTCTCATCATAGGTAAATTGTCTTTTTCCTTCCATTTGACTCACTAAGAGGTCACTAACTCCGCCTGGATGTGTATCTACTAATTCTTTTTCCTCATTTTCCCTTTCAACCCGTATATCTTAATTTTTCTTGTGTTCCTCGTGTAAATCCTTAATTTGCCCTACCTTCAACTTATTGTACGGAATTATGTTTTCTCTTTTTAATGTGTGCTATACACTGAGCCATGGTGCGACTAATAAAATAAAAAACATGCAAGCAAAAACTATTAGATTTTCTTCATATACAACAATCCTTGTCTTCTATCAAAATTTGGGCTCTTTTTATGTTTATCATTATCAAACCACAAATATAACCTAGCGAAATAAAGTTACACTCACTAAGCTATAAGAGTGATGCAATTACCACATTCCATTTGGTTGAAAAGGACCAACAATGAAAGGGAGAAAAGAAAAAACTAACATTAAGAAAATTTGTTATTAAAATTACACATCAAATATTAGTATAAACAAATAGTAAAAATGTAATATTTTTAAACAATCCAATCACTCTTCAGCTAACATATCAGACCATAAAACTTAATTGCACATAAATGATTATAACATAATCGATTATTGAAAAAAATAAAATAAATTCACAGCTAATCCAATCACATCCTAATTCGAAAACCATATCTCTCATTCAAACACAATACAAACGTCGCAGTAAAACTAATGCAAACATTACGTTCATGAAAACAGCGTAGCTGTCACACAAAATACAGTTAAGGGAACCGCATAAATTCTTAATAATACAGCAATATTTAATACCGATAAACCTTCAATGGTGAAATGGCCTACTCTGTAAAAAAGACTCCAGCATCAGGCATGGATGATTAGCAACTAAAACCGAGTCACTAATCCAGGAGATGCAATAAATCTGCAATAGCAACTCATCATACCATCCAAGCAGTTAAAAGCATTGCCCCGAAACAAAATCTACTATGATGGCACTGCAGAAAACAAGAAGGAAAAACCAAGTCAACATAAACTTCAAAATAGTGGCGCAAAATTATAATAATTAAATAAAAATAATAATAAAAGCCCAAAAAAGAGGAAACAAAAACTCATAGCAGTAAAAAGAAGAAGATATCTCATACCTGCAATTAACAAAGAATCTTACACACATCAAATAAAAGGGCCAACATAAAGCATAAATAGCATGGAAGTTTTTGAAAGAAAATTTCCAATTAATTGTACTATTTCAATTGACACAAAAAACATTGGTATATCATCAATGTACCATTAAAAAAATACATTGGTGTTTCCATACTTAGTGAAACATAAAATACATGCAATTGAAAAATGAATATTTAGAACGGAAAAACAATGCAAAGCAATCCAGTGGAGACATAGATCAAAAGTTTACATCAGAAAGACATTTGAAAGTAACTTAAAGCACAATTCTAGAATTTTAGAATGAATTGAATAAAAATGTAATGAAAATTTGACAAATGTATAAAATAATAACTGCTGGAATTATGAAAAAGGATTTTTAACATGAGAAATACAAGTCAAAGTTACACCAAAAGAAGACTGCAAATGATTTTACTACCAAACACTGCAATCTACAAAAGATAAAGTCCAGAAGACAAATATTTAGGAGGCAATACCATTGACTCAACCCGGTATGCAAAGTGAAGCAAGAATCTCAAATTAACATTATAGGAACTAAAATTAATGGATAAAAAATGACATACTGTAGGTAGAGGTATCAATCTGCTCAGGAAGCTGCTTTATATCCACCTCGAACCTTGATTGAACCTGGAAGTCACACCAAACATGAGTACAAATGGTAATATGCATTGCACAAAAAATGTCAACAAAAGAAGTTCCCTACATTGTTAAGAACATCGACATCAGTAGAGCATGAAACAAATGTGATTGCAAGGCCTTTGGTGCCAAATCTTCCAGCTCGACCAACCTGTACAGAATACATCCAAATAAACTAGAATTTAGTGACATTACAACTAATAAAAAGATGAAACTTAAAACAGATTTTATCCCATCATTACCCTGTGCAAGTATGTGTCTGCAGAATCAGGCATGTCATAGTTTATAACAATATTGACACGTTCAATGTCAATTCCCCTACCAACTAAATCTGTTGCAACAAGAATCCTGGTATGCCCCTCCTTGAAACCTTTATAACGTTTTAACCTACAAATAACATTAATCATGATCATACACAAATTTCAACAACTCACCCAACCACTTGCTTGGCTACAAGGTATAGAGACCAATTATCAGCAAGCTATGAAAGTAGTAAATGAAAGCACTCAAAGCAGGTACTATTTTACCAGCACCCCTACCCCAACCTTCTTTTTTCATTCATACAATTGGAAATTTTCCAAAGATGGATTCATTCTTTCACACCAAACGTGGTATTCGCTAATGCTCACAAACCCTAGTTCTACAATGGTGTGATAATTGAACAAAACCATTCAGTCACTCCCAACTTACATACTCATCAACTTTTGAACAAGGCCTTTCATAGAAAATTGAACTTATATTCAAAATCTCACTCAAATGCACTATTTTTTTATTATTAAACATGATATTCAAGATACAAACTTTGGACTATTACAAGCTTAAACACTATGGTGATGCTACATATAAAAAATTTAAAGAAACAACTAATGACACCTCCTCTGTTCACTATTATTGTCAGTTTTGGATCAGTGCAAGGTAATATCCACACTTTTCAGCACAGATCCACAAAAAGTCCCTCAGTTTTGCACACTGGTTTTTTTCCTGACCTCTCTAGCATAACCCTTAACACTATAAGGCATAGAGAGATAATCACAACGGAATAAATTGAATCATCAAAATTAAATTACAGCCGTCGCCAAAACTTCACAATATCCTTTCTCCATAGATCAATACAATAAGGTACTTATGAGATTGAAAGTTCATTGGCATCCACTGACATCTCAAAAAACAAACCTTTCTTCCTGGGACATGCCTGAGTGAATGCATATAGATGGAAAGTTGCACTCCACAAGTAGTTTGTCCAGTTCGGCTGCTCTACTAACACTTTTCACAAAGATAACAACTTGATTGAAGTCTAGTGCATCAAGAAGATCATTCAACTTCCGGTTCTTCTCCTCCTCTTTCAATTTGATGTAGTGCTGCCATGTAAGTCATCAATGTAATCCATACAGATCACACGTTAATTAAAAGGGAGGAAAGAATTAAAAAAGAAAATTGCAAAAGTTTTACCTGCACAAGTCCATGAAGGGTCAACTTGGCTTCATCATCAACATAAATTTCCATCGGCTGAAAGGAACAAATTTCACAGTAAATCATATTAGGGGCCTTCCTCAAGCTAATGGAATCCAGAACGAAATTAATGAAGGATGCAGATCCCTTCAACCACAGTTCTTGTCCATCTGTTTTGTCTCCTTGCAGAAACTTTTTTTAGTCACGCCAAGCAAGTGCCACTGACACTCAACACTTACCCTAAGAACATTGGCAGCAAGAAACCCAGAATACCCTAACATCCCTCCCCCTCCTTAAAGAAAAAAGAAAAAAGAATACCCCAGAGTGAAAAGCCCATACCAGACACACACCAGATATTAGAGACAAAAAAAAAACTTCCAACATGAACCAAAAGAGAAAAAAAGTACACACGGCCACATTCAGGAGCATTACTAAAACATCCCATCCAAATCTTCTAGCCCAGTCTACAGCCAATCACACTCCACCCCAGCAGCTGGATGTTTCCGAAATAATTGGACAACTAATAACCACTATAAATACAGAACCCCTATCAAAATTAAAAACAAATGAAACTAAAGCATTCTAAATATCCGAAAACCTCTCAGGGAATGTGGGCAGTATGAAAAAGATACTTCTAATTCAAGTAGTACTGGCCATGAGAAATTACATCTTGCATGAATTTCTTGCAGACTGGGCGAATTTCCTTGCTCAGTGTTGCGGAAAACATCATAACTTGCTTATCATGGGGGGTCATCTTGAAAATGTCTTGAACATCTTTCCTCATGTCTGCAAAAAGCATAATGGGAACAATAAAAACCATATTGAAAATACAATAAGTCCTGAAGAAAAATTCAGCTCAGTAGAATGACTATTCAGAAATGAAACAAACCCAGTGATTCCAGCATTTTATCACATTCATCTAAAATGAAATGCCTAACATTCTTCAAAGAAAGATCCTTCTCCCGAGCCAATGCTAGTATTCTTCCAGGTGTTCCAACCACAATATGAGGGCACTCATTTTTCAACAGATCCTTGTGAACTTTGACATTGACCCCACCATAAAAGACCGCAACCTTGAGATCAGGTAAGTAGGTGCTAAACCTCTCAAACTCATGGCATATCTGCGAGGAAAAGATTGCATATCCTAAATCAGAAGCAACTAGAATACGAAGTTCCATAACTTTCATATATTCAGCCCCCAATAAATACCTGGTATGCTAATTCTCTTGTATGACACAAAACAAGTGCAGAAACTTGGCCTGGAAGAGGATCAATCTGCTGCAAAGATGAGAGCACAAAGACAGCAGTCTTTCCCATTCCAGATTTAGCTTGGCAAATTACATCCATTCCAAGGATTGCTTGAGGTATGCACTCATGTTGCACTGGTGATGAAGCAAAGAAAACAGGGCCGAAGGAACCGATGGTAAGTAAAACAAACCTTCCGGACGCTTTTAATTTTATTTGACAGCGTTACCAAAGCATGTTAGTTCTCCAAAACAAGAATGTGATAGAAGTATTATTACCTGTAAAATAAGAGTTAAACACAGGTGTAAGTTCAATCAACTTTTCGTTCCTATAAACAACATGAGTACCAGACAAAAATTACATAAGAATGATATATTAGTCAGATGTGTATGATGTATCAGCTAATTATCATGTTAAAACCCCTAAATGCAAATTTTCCCAATAAAAATTGTCATTTTCGAAGAAAAAACCCGAGTATTTCAAAACGATAATACAAATAAGTATTAAAACCTTAGAATCCTCAAAAAATAATCACTATCAGCTGCAGCCTACGAAAACAATAACTATAAACAAGGATCGAGATAAATTAATAGCTTGCCTTCAGAAGGATGCTCAAATCCTGAGTCTACAATAGCCCGAAGAAGCTCTGGCTTCAGAAGAAAGTCTCTGAATCCTGAACTGTGGATGCCGACATAGCCCCTGCAAAAGAGAGAGAGATAGTAAGAGATTAATCACTTAAAAAAACGGTAGATTTATGCCTTGACACTGCACATCATGAAATCATACGCTAAACTAGATATGTTTCTAAGTAATGACTTACCACACTCCATCGCCTAGCCCCATCATGTAAACTATATAATTTCAGCAGATAAATGAAGTAATAGGAGAAGCAAGAGATAACTTACTTCTTGGTAGCTTCACCGTTGACTTTAGCTCCAACGGAATCAGGGGCCTTGTCTTCTTCCTCCTCGTAGTCAAGGAGCTCTTCCTCGTATCCTTCGTCCTTCGTTTCTCCCATTATCTGCGAATCACCGTGTCAATCAAATCAGACCTTGAAAATGAATCATGAAAAAACAAAACCGATAAATTGAGCTACGGTTTAACCCTAAGAACTATGGACAGAGAGTATTCGATAGGTTTAGAAGAGATGGGGATACCTGCGAAATGAAGGGTTGGAAGGAAGGTTAAAAGGTGGTGGCGGGTTGGGGTTTTAGGGTTAGGGTTCCAAAAGAGTCTGCAAAGTAAATTTGTTAGATGAAAAACAATTTGGGGAAAATAAACATTGAGAGAGCGAAACCTCCACGGCGAAAGAGTAGCTGTGAGTGACAATAGGGTTGAGTTATTGGAAGCCCCTTTTAATAGAAAGCCTCGACCACATTCTTTTACCAAACATGACCCCTACTAGATTCAAATTATCCAAACTTTTCAGCAAATATTTATGAAAATTAAATTAAAATGGGGTCATAATTTGCCGACCTAATAAAATATGGTTCCTTTTATCATATTTTCTTTTCCATGAGAATTGTTATTAACTTTGAAAAACAATTAAATATAATTTTGATGGGAAGGTTATATCAATGTTGGGTTTCATTTAAATCAAGTTTTACTACTAGATATGTGAATCTTAACTTTTAGTAGACTGTTTGATTTCGGGATCAAATATTTTCATTAGATGTTCGTATGTGCTTTTAACATATCAATCCATTCCTAACGATTCTAATAGTCTACCTCATGTGTTAAAAAGAAATGTCATGGCATAGGATTGAGAAAAATGAATGAGTTAAGGACTCAAATGGTAAAAGTGATTTTAGTTGTTAAAAGCAGCAATGCACGGAAACGCAAGATTTAAAAAAAAAATTGCACGGACACGTTCGGACACGCGTCCGATATACAGTCAATATTTGGGGACACGCAATCAACCTTTGGGGGACATGCTTGGACGCGTTTTTTTTTTAATCTTAATTTTTATTTGTTAACTAAATATAAAAGAAATAATTTATAAACTAATTTTTTTTCTTTTATGAAATTTGACATTAAAAATTAACAAAGTACGAAAAATTATTTATATTTATATTTATGTTATAAAATTTAAATATTTGATTGGTTATATGACTTTTTATGGACTCTTATATGTATTAAATATAAATTATATTATATATATTAAAAAAATTATTTAATATCAAAACGTGTCCCAACGTGTCTAAATATGATATTTTTTTAAAATTAACGTGTCGGTATGTCGTGTCGTGTCGTGTCCCGTGTCCCATGTCCGTGTGCGTGCATCATAGGTTAAAAGTTGATAAAATATAAAAAAAATGAGGATAGAACTCACCCAGAAATTGTTAATATTTTTTGCTCGATTTAAATTTTTGTGAATATTCAAATAACAGTTTAAAAGTTTTAAAATATAATTTATAATTTAAATATTGGAGTATAAAATAATTAATTAAAAAAATTAATTTTGTAAAACATGCTAAATATTATATATAATTCATAAATAAAATTAAAGTATTTTCGTTTGTTAAATTTTATAAATTGGGATAAGTGGGCTTCAATTTGAAAGCTTGTTACCCTACGGCAATCAAAGCGGGCCCAATTGGATTGAAGCTGATGCCAGATAACAATAATAGCTGGACATAAATGAACTTCATTCTTATCATAGAGAAAAAATATCTGACTAAAATCTCAATCATTCATTCTTTCCCTTGCTAAAAATATCTTACATAAATGTGAATGTCCAGCAGCACCATAATATCTATCCCCCTTTCCTTCATTTCTTGTTCAATACGCAGCCAATTTGAACAAATTAATCTGGTTATACTCGTAATCTTCTAATGGCACCTGCTTTGTGTCTAACACTTCTAAGTTCCCTCAGAACTACACCAGTAACAGGTCAAGGTCACTACCCCCAGCCTGTGTTTGTGTGTTGTGTTATCTTATTTTATTGGTAGTTTGATGCTGAGTTAATTCTGTATTCAAACTTTAGAATACTTAGGTATTGGTATAGAAAGCCATACAAATTCAAAGCATATGAGAGTCAATTCTGTTTTTCAAGGCCATCCCACTGCTAAATATTGCTTTGTCATTGCAAAGGTACACCATATAAGCTCATTCATTTAAAAAAGTATCTTCCTTAACCAAATAATTTGAGGTAGTTCTTTATGTTTTTTATGCTCAGCGGTAAGCTTGCTTGCCGTGGCGTGTCAGGTTGCGGGTTCGAATCAGCCTCCCTGCAAAAAGCAGGAGAAAGGCTGCCTAGAATATTCCCTTTCCCAGACACTCACGAAGTGGGTATTTGAACTGGGTCGCCCCTTTTTATTTATTTATGTTTTTTATGCATACTAATCAGTTTGTATCTATGTAGGCTGCAAAAGGCAACCAAAATACAAAACCCAATAGTGTGATTTGTGCTGATTGTGATGGAAATGGTATGATGGCTTCTGATTTTACATGGCTACTAGATGCAAATTATTGAATTGGAACATAATGGACTTTGTTTCTTGTATCTGTTGCAATCATGTAGTTCTGTTTTTCGAACACCTCTAGAGAAGTGGAAGTTGTTCTTAATTTCAAACACATTTGACGTAGTACAGTTAAAAAAGACAAAAACAAGAGAAAATATCTACAACTTGAAGGTTTTGTTTTTGTTGTGTAATTAACAGGAGCTGTTCTCTGCTCTCAATGCAAGGGTAGTGGGGTGAACTCTGTTGATGTTTTCAATGGACAGTTTAAAGCTGGTGACTCGTGTTGGCTTTGCGGGTACCTAAATAAACCATTATATTTTATATAATTTTATGGGATAAAATATTCTTACATCGGTGGTGTAAGAGTTAAAAGTCTTACGCTCAATCTTAACCATTGATACACTTGTATCTGATGACTCACATTCCCAAAAAAAATTAAGACTTTAGATATAAGTTAAATCAAATGACAAGATTGAGAGTTACATCGGTGTTCCCTAATTTTATAGGGGAAGGTTATATTTACAAACTTTTTACTTACAAATTACACTATGTCTGACCGGTCATATTTGAATCAAAAACGTATGACCGGTCATATTCAATGTAATTTGTAAAAAAAAATTGTAAGATCCTTCCCCAATTTTATATGTTTTCTATCTGATACAGGAAAACCTGCTCGCTATTCTAGTCGCATTCTAAAAAAAAAAAGCATCTTAAGTTCCTAATAATACAATGTAGTTCACCATTATTGATATTCTTATAATTCTTTTTTTGGAAAAAATCTTTATTATTTTAGATTACATAACTTATATCCTTTCACTCTCACAAGGAAGTGGAACCAACACCTTTATTTTTTGGTCAACTCTCTCACCTCCTTTATCTATCTCTCTTAAAATGACATAACTTTACATGCTTTAAAATGACACACACTTTACTTCTTCTTTTTTTTTCACCTTTATAGGGGCAGGAAGGAGATGTTATGTGGGAATTGCAATGGAGCTGGCTTTGTCGGTGGCTTCTTGAGTACTTACGATCAGTAGGTATCCAATGATTACCTGAATTAACTTTGTACTTGTACGATACACACATGCATTTATTTATTCTGAGGCTTCAAATACCAACTTCTAATGTTTAACAAACAGAGGCTAGACCGTTGAGCTTCCACTCTAACGAACGAGGATTTTCTTTGCAAAATTCTGCGGTGCCACTCATTTCCATTGACCGTCAAATACGAGGCAATCCGTAGTTCAATTTACAAAAAGTATTAATTTTCTACAAAAATAATAATTTTTACAATGCTTAAAAATTTGGAAATATATCATTTCAAATTTTTATTTAACATGATATGATTTTATAGGAGAATTATAATTATATAAAGATAAATCAATAGTGATAATTTTATAATTATCTATTCTAATATATTTTTCTCTGTCTTTTTTAATTATCATTAATTTATCTTTTATTGTTATAATTCCTCCCTATGACATGATCATATATCATGTTAAATAAAATATGAAAAGATTTATTTTCTAAAAATTTACTATATAAATACTGGATTATTGTAGTGCTCTGAATCCCTTTTAAATAATAAAGAAAAGGCAAAAAAAACCGGAGCCAGCAGTTACATCCAGTAAGTGCGCTGTAGTGTTAGAAATCAACACACACATAAATAGAAAAAGAAAAAAGAGAAAGAGAAAGAGGAAGAGATAGAGAAAGAGTAAACATAAATCAACATGATTTAAAATATAAAATGTAATCTATCATATTCATCTTATGGTCACTTATTACAAATTACTTATTTTACAAGAAAATATAAATAGAATTTAAAAAATCATAATAATAGTTATTTATAGTTTCAAGTCCAAACTATTAATAAAGGTAAAATTATGATAAATCGGAGGTCAAAAACAGTACCAGACCTCCATGGATCCAAAGGCACTGCTCCTTGCATCCCGCCAGAGCAACTCCCCTGAATCTCGCTCGCTCAATTGGAAGCGCGATCCCAATTACTTTTCTATTAATCCTGCCAATAAAAACTCTTATCAATATGCAAAATATGAACTATATGGAAAGTATACTTCTTTAACAAAGTCTTTTCTCCATAAAATCCGCTATTTTTGCTCATGAGCAAGTGGAGTGAATATTATAATTAAAGGTGTGTCCAATTCGATTCCCCTTTTTCTTTTTTTCAACTGAAATAAAATGGGAAAAAAAAATCCCCAAATTAGCTTATTTTTTCGATAATTCATGCTAATTACATATTCAATAAATAATATTAAGTTGTCAAATACCCAACCTTTTTAAGGGCATATTTGGCACAACATTTTTAAAAAAAGTAAAAAAAAACCTATGTAGCACCGATACCGACACGTGACACGATACGACACGACACTCTGACGCGTTAATTCTAAAAAATGTTAGATTTCGACACGTTAGGACACGTTTTGATATTAAATAATATTTTTAATTTATGTAGTATATATTATATTTAATATTCAATAATTTAACAAAAAAATGAATCTAAACCTATAATATTCATAAATTTTGCAAAGAAACATAACATATCCCAAATATTTATATTAAACTCAATAAAATGATAATCGTAATCCAACGAATCTAATAGTTGGAACTAAAAACTCAACGCAAATCAACATTTGAACCTTTTTTTGAATTTCTATAATGCGTGTTGGAGTGTCGGGGAGTGTCGGAGTGTCCGAGAGTGTCGGGAAGTGTCGGACACGACACGTCAGGGTTTTTGAAGTGTCGGTGCTTCATAGAAAAAAACCTTAAAAAATAAAGATAAAAACTCTTTAGTGATTATACAAAACTATTATTAGGTTTCGAAGGGAGAAAATGAAATGATTTGTCAGAGTAAAACATCAAGATAAAGGATAAAATTTATAAATATAAATTTAGAATAAAGATAAAATTATAAAAAAAATATGAGGACTCCAAAAAGGTGATATACATCTTTAAAAAAAAAAACTCCTCCCAAGAGTTTTATTAATTTTTAACTTTTTTCTTTATTATAAAAATTCTCTTTTTATAATAAGATCTTTTATGAAATTATGTTTAATTAAACTTGTGTTTTCATGGGGAAAAAAAAAAAAAAAACTAAAACGAAAACATATCAAATAGGTATTAAGTGCTGTACCATGTACAATTTTTTAGATAATACATGAAACTCTCGCGTGAATATCTTCTAAATGATGGCCATTTATATTTTGCAAAAAATGATCAAAAAATTTTCTAAAAAAATGTTTCCTTCATGGGTTTTGGGTATAAATCTTTAAAAACAATATCACGTGAATATAAATATGTACATAAAATTTAGTTTAGGGTATAAAGAGTTTGAATAGAGATTATCCTCAATTGATTTAGACCCTTAAACTCGTATACGTGGGGACTATCCTCATATGTTTTGACACCTTGAATTGAATGAGATTACCTTCAATTGTAAAGGACCCACAAACACTCATCGCAAGCTTATTTATACATGTATAAAATATTAGAATTCAATTTGAATTAAAAATATTTGGGGACCCAAATTTCAATTGTCTACTTGCCCGGGTTACTCGAGTAGCTTGTAATCAACGTGGTCAAACATGAGTATATTAGTGTATAGTTTTGATAAAAAAAATTATTACCTAGATTAAAAAGGGGGATAAAAGGAAAAAGCATCGTACTAAGAACCTTCCCCAGAAGAATTCCCTAGTGAAAATCGGAATAAGGCACTCAAACACGTAGGTTTAACTTACGTGACCAATCGTTCACGTAGGATTGGCCACCTTAATTGCGTCAAGATGTGTGACGCAACCAGTCCCATTAGCCACGTTGACGTGATCAATCTCGTCAAGCTTGCTTATGTGGCTCTTTTCCATGACCCAAACCACACCCCTCTCATTCCGTCAGAAATAATTTTTATACTCCAGGACCACCTGATAATTCAGTGCTCCCTCTCACAATATCAATTTTTTTCTTTTTTATCCCTATTATTTTTTCTCTTTTCCACTTTTACCCTTCCATTTACACTAAGGGATCACCAAAAGAACGGTGGTCCCGGACCACAATAAATAATCTCCATTCCCTCGTCTCATTCGTTCGATTTTCTTCCAATCTTTCTAAAATTCTACTTCTTTCTCTGCTTTCTCTCTAACTCCCGACCTCCTCCTCTGCCCATTTCGATTGTCACATTACAAGTAAGTATTTCATCTTTTTTTATATATTTTTATAGGGATAAGTTATTCTACTTATTTTTTCTGCGGACCTTTGCTTACTACTCTCCAACATTATTATATTAGAATCTCAATAGGAAAAATAAATGATAAAGTGAGTGGGTTCTTGTAATATTTTTTCCATGTTCTCTTTATAATGAGCTCAACAAATTTTTATGTGAGTGTGGCATAAAATATTTTTTTTGCAGCAAAACTTAAACTTTTCCCTAAAATTAAGTGTTTTATTTTTGGAAAAAAATATTTGTTCTTTTGAATGATACATAGTTGTGTCATTTTAAGTGAGAGAAAGACACAACTTAATATTTTTTATTTAAAATATTAATTTAAAAAATACTTACTTTCTTTTCCATAATTTTTATTGTTTGTGTTTTTCTCTCACTTAAAATGTCATAACTCTATATCCTTTAAAAGCACATGCACTAAATTGTATGAAAGATATTTTATATTAGGGCTCGCTTTTTCTGCAGTAAGTCCAATACGATATCGTTTTGGGCGGAAATCATGGTATTTTTGTAATTTTATTTATTTCAGAGTTATAACAGTCTTTATATTTATTATTTTTTTAGATTTCAATATCAAAACAACGTCGTTTTGAGAATAAATGCAGATAACTATATGCATTAACTGCAGAAATATTTTTCCCTTTATATTATCATTAAATTGTTTGTATATATTATTAAAAAGCTTAACTTTTGAAGTCTTTTTTTTGGGAAAGTTCACCAATGCCCTTGTGGTTTCTTCTCATTAAATTGTTTCATATAATATATTTTAAAAAGCTTAACTTTTGAATTTTTTTTTTAAATATATACATTACTTTTGCAATTTGATTCATGTGTGGTGAATGTCAAATATCGCTAACAATACTTTTCCAATTATCAAGCTTTCAATTTTGAGATTCTCACTTTTAATCACTATCACCGGCACTTATTGGGTTGCTTTAGAAGTTATAATGCATAGATCTGTATTATTTAATACATAAAGAATGTATTTTTCATTTGATTACAATATGTTTTTATCAAAATACCATCACGATTTAATGAAAATCACATTTAGAACGAAATAAAGTTTTTTATTTTGCAATTGTAACTACTTTGAAATGATTATCAACTTCTCAATCTGTAATAACATTTTTATTTTATAAAACTTTGCAAATTCCCTATTATTGTTAGGGTTTGCTTTTTCTACGGTTACTACAGATAAATTATCTGCAGTAAGCCAATACGACGTCATTTTGGGACGAAAATCATGGTGTTTTTGTAATTTTAATTTATTTTAGGGTTATAATAGTCTTTATATTTATAATTTTTTAAGATTTCAATAACAAAACGACATCGTTTTGAGAATTAATGCTGATAACTTATCTGCAAAAACTTTTTCCCCTCATTGTTAAGGGATTAATTTTTCTTCTATCATAAAAGATAAATTTATTTCTTATAATTGGAAACCGATGTCGTTTTAAGATTTTAAAAAAATATGATATAAAAGAAAAAAAAATTATTAAAATTCCCAAAAAAAAAATCTCCCAAAATCCAAAATGATATAATCTTGATGAAGATAACTTTATCCCGTTATAAAAATGCTAGTTATTATAATTCATTTATTAAATAATATATTTCTATACTATTCAAATTGTTTATTAAATAATAGTATAAAAAATTTAAAACCAAAAAAGAAGTAAAATTAATGTCTTTATTGTTTTATAACTTTATATTCTTTTTTCTAAAAGTGCAGCTGACCCGATCATTATTGGTTTTAAGTGATTTTTATAATTTTATTGACATAACTTTTTCTTCACACATGAACTAAAAAAAATGATGCATGGTTAAACAAACTTTTAACTGTTAATTAACACACAATAAAAACAAAGATTTTTTTCTTTTTTTTGGTGGTTACTCAACTAGATATTGTGGTGCAACTAGTAAAAGCTCAAGTTTCTATTTATTTATTTTTCATTAATTTTTTTCTCAACCCAAAATTCTGATAATGATGATAAAGTACACACATAAGGTGGTGCTTAGTAAGAGTAACATGATGGGCGGATAGAAAAGGAAAGAGTAAATACTTTTTTCTCCTCAATAAATTTGTCCTCACCAAATTTATGATACCCACTTTAGTAAAATAAAAGGCCGGTTCTTAAGAAATTTAAAATGGATCCATTTTAATTTCTTTAGGGACTATTATGAATCTTTTTTGAATTTGTGATTGATCATGATTTCAACTAAATGAATCTATTTTAAATTTTTTAGACTTTTTTATTGTTAGGGACTAAAACGGACGTGATGAAATTTGCGGAATACCAGAGGGTATTTAGGCAAATACCAAAGCTGGAAAAAGCAAAGGGTTGAGGAAATAGCGACAAAGTACACACACTCACACTCACACTGTTTTTGTTGTTTGTTGTAAACTTGTTCGAGAAGGCAATAGAAACTGAATCAGACTAGACTTTGAGTCTTGACCCGTCAACCCTCCTAAATCTTTATCTTGCACACTATCGCAATTCTTTCCCACCTTCCAATTTTCACATATACAACCAGTTAGGTAAGTTTCTATTTTCTCCCTCTAGTTTCCGTATATACATATATTAATTTGAATTTATTAGACATATTTTATCAAAGGGGATAGTGGGATTGTGCAGTTACTGATACATGGGGTGAGTAATTTCATGATTTGATAAAGATGATATCTTGCGTTGAGTTTGATTAGTGGATAAGCATTCGGCATTCATTATTCGTAATGGGTTGCGGTTCTTGTTCTTGTTCTTGTTCTGCTTTTGCCGGGAGGTGGGGTTTCTTTTGTGAAATTTGGGACTAACTAGTTTGCAGAATTTTTCAGAAAACGTGAAGAAGCAAATTAGTTTGCAGAATTTTTCCTCCTAATTTTGTTGAATATGCAAAACCATGTTCAGAATTTAAATTCATTTTTCTCCTCGTGTCTTTATCTTTCAATATTCGTTTTTAATTTCGCTATATTTGATAAATGATTTATTGAGTTTTCTTTACATGTAGTTTTGTACCCAAAGTTAATATATAAGATTTCTAGAATTGATTATACTGTCAGTTATCCTCTTTCTGCTTCTCAAGTCCTCCATTCTGAAAGTTCATCAGATGATTTTTTTATTTTTTTATTTTGAAGGTTTCCCTTTTGCTCACCCAGTTTTTGTTCCTGAGTATTGATTTATGGTGGCAATCACAAAGGCTAATCTAACCTGAAAAATGTGTGCTTTCGAATTTGCAGACTTTTGAGAACATGGACTTGGAAAGAAGTGAAAAGGATACTGTGGTTACTCAAGTTAGCATTGGTGGATTTGACAGTGAGGTCAAAGCAAGTGATCTCGTGAAATACTTGGAAGATAAAATTGGACTTGTAGACAGGTGTCGGTTGAAAACTTCTTGGACCCCTCCAGAGTCTTATCCAGAATTTGATATCATTGATACTACGCAGATTATGAGAACAGATGACTATAAGAAGGTGGAGCCCCATGCCTTTGTGCATTTTGCAATGCCGGAATATGTAACCGAGGCCCTCAATGCTTCGGGTTCTTGTGATCTATTTTGGAAGAATCAAACATTAAAGGTCAGCTGTGGGCCTCAGAATCCATACTTCCTGAACCAAAGGAGGAGAACTACAACTCCTTTTAAGCTGTCCGATGTAATTGTTGAAATTGGCACTTTGGTTAACCCAGAGGACTTTTTTGTTGCTTGGAGAGGACCTGATAAAGGGGTAAACTTTCTAGTTGATCCTTTTGATGGCATCTGCAAGCTTTGTTTCAGTAGAGATACTGCATTCTCGTTCAAAGGAGAGAGAAAAAAAGCAGTGATAAAGTGTGATATTCAGGTGGGGTTCTTGGTTAGAGACATAAATGAGATCAAGAGATATGATGATACATCTTATCATGTTGTTTTATTACAACTAGCTTCATCACCTTGGGTTTGGTACAGAACTGCAGATGATGACATTGAAGAATTAGTTCCATTTGATTTGCTGGATGATGATGATCCTTGGATTAGGACCACTGATTTTACACCTAGTGGAGCCGTTGGTCGATGCAATTTTTATAGAATTTCAATCCCACCTCGCTATGGTGCAAAATTGAAGAGGGCTATGCTTTATCTGCAAGGTCAAAGAGTGCAGGTGGTTCCACTTGAATGGCCGCTTAGGATACGGGATGAACCTGATTTTGGGGTGCCAAAGTCAGATCCTTTCTTCTTTATTCATTTTCATAAGGGCATTACTTTTGACATAATGTTCTTGGTTAATGCAATCATACACAAAGGTATATTCAATCAGCACAGATTGTCGGATAGGTTTTATGAATTGCTGAAAAATCAACCTAACGTGGTCAATGTTGCCGCCCTGAAGCACATATGTTCTTACAAGCGCCCAGTGTTTGATGCAGTTAAGAGGCTAAAAATGGTCCAAGATTGGTTACTCAGAAACCCAAAACTTTATCAGAGCTCTAAACAGCTAGATGATATTGTTGAGGTTAGAAGACTGGTTATCACTCCAACAAAAGCCTATTGTATACCACCAGAAGTTGAATTGTCCAACAGGGTTCTCAGGAGATACAGAGGAGTTTCAGATCGTTTCTTGAGAGTTACCTTTATGGATGAAGGCATGCAGACAATTAATGTGAATGCTCTTAACTATTATGTTGCTCCAATAGTGAAGGAAATCACATCGAACTCATTTCCACAGAAGACAAAAATATATCAAAGGGTGAAGACTATCCTGGAAAAGGGATTTAACTTTTGTGGCCGAAAATATTCATTTTTAGCCTTTTCATCCAATCAACTTAGAGATCGTTCTGCTTGGTTTTTTGCTGAAGACAACGACATAAGATGTGATAATATAAGAAATTGGATGGGTAAGTTTAATCAGAAGAATGTTGCGAAATGTGCTGCTAGGATGGGACTATGCTTCTCGTCTACTTATGCAACAGTGGAAGTTGCTGCAAATGAAGTTAACTCCATGCTACCTGATGTTAAGAGGAGTAAGTATGTTTTCTCTGATGGTATTGGTATTATCACTCCTGATCTTGCAGGTGAAGTTGCAGAAAAATTGAAATTGGATAATGTACCCTCTGCTTACCAGATAAGATATGCTGGTTTTAAAGGGGTTGTAGCCTCTTGGCCCGATAAAGGGGATGGGTTTAGACTTTCTTTGAGGCCTAGTATGGCTAAGTTTCAATCTGCTAGTACTACCTTGGAGATTTGTGCTTGGACAAGGTTTCAGCCCGGTTTTCTTAACAGGCAGATTATAACATTGCTTTCAGCACTGGATGTATCTGATGAAATATTTTGGAAAATGCAGGAGGCAATGATCTCAAGGTTAAATCAAATGCTTGTGGATGCAGATGTGGCTTTTGATGTTCTCACTAAATCTTGTGCTGAGCATGGAAATGCTGCAGCAATAATGTTAAGTTGTGGCTTCAGTCCCCAAAAAGAACCTCATCTTAGAGGAATGTTAACTTCTATACGTGCTGCACAGCTTTGGGGCCTTAGAGAAAAGTCTAGGATTTTTGTATCATCTGGGCGATGGTTGATGGGTGTGTTTGATGAATTGGGTGTGCTTGAACAAGGGCAGTGCTTCGTTCAAGTTTCTACTCCTTCTCTTGAAAATTGTTTCTCAAAGCATGGCTCAAGATTTTCGGGGACAAAGAATCTGCATGTAGTTAAAGGTTTTGTGGTTATTGCCAAAAATCCTTGTCTTCACCCAGGAGATGTAAGAGTTTTGGAGGCAGTTGATGCCCCTGATTTACATCATTTATATGATTGTCTTGTTTTCCCTCAAAAGGGTGACAGACCACATACAAATGAAGCTTCTGGAAGTGACCTTGATGGGGATCTATATTTTGTCACGTGGGATGAAAATCTTATTCCTCCTAGTAAGAGGAGCTGGATACCTATGGAGTACGATCCTCAAGAAAGCAAACTTCAGACACGTCAAGTCACTATCAAGGTACGTGCTTCTTGAATGTCATCTATGAAGTTCCACAGTTAACTAGTTGTATACTTTGTACTGTGCATGGGTAATATTAAAATAGGATTGTTATTTTTCACATGAATTATTGATAGCATTCATGCCTTTGTCTACTGGAAGGGCTTGCCAAAAGTTATAAAATTTCATATCAGGGAGATATTTCTTCTGATATAAAACATAAATTTCGAGTATAATAGGAACTATTTCTACACCTACAATCATAGAGTTTGAGGTATACGTCGCAACTGCGTTCTCTTGTACGTGTTTATGTACACACCCTGCATGCTGTCCTTTAACTTATCTTGATCTACCACATATATGGTGTGATTTTTCTTGATGACCATGTGTTACGAAAATGAGTCAGCAATTTAAAGTTGTTTTGTCTTCCACATTGCAGGACATCATAGAATTTTTTGTCAAAAACATGGTAAATGAGCATTTGGGTGCAATCTGCAATGCACATGTGGTACATGCTGATTGTAGTGACTACGGTGCCTTGGATGAGAAATGCACAAAGCTGGCTGAGTTAGCAGCCCTTGCTGTTGATTTTCCAAAGACCGGGAAGCTGGTCGCTATGCCTCCTCATCTGAAACCAAAACTGTACCCTGACTTTTTAGGGAAAGAGCCGCACCTGTCTTACAAGTCCAAGAAAATCCTCGGTAGACTTTACCGGCGTATCAAAGATGCTTATGATGAAGATATTGATGCAGCTGATTTGAAACACGTGAAAGGTGGTATACCTTATGATACAGATCTCGAGGTTCCGGGATCTGCTGATTTTATTGCTGATGCATGGGAACAAAAGTGCTCCTATGATGGCCAGTTGAGTGCATTACTAGGCCAATACAAAGTGAAAAGAGAAGAAGAAGTTGTCACTGGACAGATCTGGTCCATGCCAAAATACAACAGTAGGAAGCAAGGGGAGCTTAAGGAAAGGCTCAAGCACTCATATAGTGCCCTGAAAAAAGAATTTAGGCAAACTTTTGAGAAATTGAGTTCAGATGTAGGAGAATTAACCGATGAAGAAAAAAATTTGTTGTATGAGCAGAAAGCTTCAGCCTGGTATCAGGTGACATATCATCCTAAATGGGTGAAAAAATCCCTTGATCTGCAAATTAAATCCCAAGAGACCCAAGAGCCAGATAGTTTGGGGAACATGGTGATGCTGAGTTTTCCTTGGATTGCAGTTGATTACCTAGCCTGCACAAAGGTAAGGCATCGGCTATCTGGAAAATTTGATTCAACTAAGCCAGTTGATTCTCTGGCAATGTATCTGTCTGAAAGGTTATGAATCTATTGTGCTTAGTGTCTCGGCTACAAGGCCACTCTGCCATTCTCAGATATGACAAATGAACATGTGCTTAATATCCTTGATAAATTGGTTTTCTTTTGGTGTTCAGTTAAACTGCTTTGCTTGTGACTAGGCTTTTTTTCCAATTACTGTTCCCAAGCCAGGAGTTGCGTTTGCTGTTGAGACTTCATATTGTAATCAGTTACATTTTGTATTGGCCCCTATTTTCTACTTTTCTTTGTTCTGCATGTGGTTATTTTGACGACAGAAGGTGTATGATTTTGTGTTACAGTTGGCATGCCAATTACGTTGTAGCTTAGTGGCACACAACTTCCTTACGAAGGCCAAAGCATTTGATACCAAGTTCCATCCCCAATGGCTACCAAGACTGCACACTTGACCCAATTTTTTCTATCCATTCACCATGCCTTTAAGATGAAAATATTTTCAGTACTACTGAACAACTCAATATATCACTTATTAAAGTTGGAAAAAGTAACTTGCCAGTATTTATTTTAACTATTCTTTTATTTTTAGTATCATATGAATATTTTTTTCTTCTTCCTATTTTATGTAAAGAAAAACATATTATAGTAGTACTTCCATTTCAATTATAATTAAAAAATGAATTGAAGATTTTAGTTTGTTTAGTAAATGATCCTAATGTAAACTTTCATATATGAGGTAGGATCATTTAAAACATATTTGAAATTTGACACCTCATCTGATAACCGTTAGATCAAAAAAGATCAATGATGTCACATGTTTACAAATCAGAGCCGTTGATCTTTTTTAATCTAACGGTTATCAGATGAGGTGTCAAATTTCAAATTTGACACTGGTGTCAAAATATCCTACCATATATATATATATATATATATATATATATATATTGGAAATTATTCTCATGTAATATGAGAGAGTTATCTTATGTTGTAGATGCATCGAAAAATGTGCCTTTTATTTATTGATTTCTTACTTTTTAACACATGGTGGGACCCACCATGTGTTGGGTCTATGACATGAGAGTAGTATCTTCTACAACATGAGATTAGATGCTCCCTATATATATATATATATATATATATATATATATATATATATATATATATATATATATATATAGGCTTCATGTAAATTGCACCCGACAGGATCTCAAAGGGTAACTGATAGGCTTCATGTAACAAATAAAAAAGCCTCGGACATGGAGTTGTTAGTTGGGCACGCCAATAACATTTTACAGAGATGGCCACTTTGAATCAAAACCCAGTCAGACGCCTTAGTAGAATCTTTGATTAGTAGAACACTTCAGTTGCACCTTTCGGGACATATATTTGGGAAATTTATAGTTGAACTTGCAATTCCTTTATTTTGACTTCATTTTTAATTTGTGTCTGATCACATTAGAATTCATCCGCACAAATATACATACAATCTATGAACTTTAGATGATTATCTAGTGATATACATCATGATAAATAGTTGGTGGCTTTGGAATATCCTTTCTATTTGGAGACCATCTTGGAAATTAAGGGTGAATTTGATATCAGCGTTTATTTATTTATTTTTTCGGTAAAATTATTTATTTATTTTTAAATTATCTTTTAGAATTATTTTAACTCCATTAATCTATGTAGGGTAAAGGAGGAATATTAGTTATAAAAAAAATAGTTGTTTTTTATGAGAAGAACACTTGTGATTATTTGTTGAAGTTTGTTTTCTTTTCTTCTTATTTTTTTTTTTAAAAACCATCAACTATTAATTCTAATTAATTTGGAATACATGTGATGCTGAACTTGTTGCGGATTTTAGAATGATTTTACAAAATACAAGTATAAAAAAAAAAAGGAGAAAAAAAATTACTCTCATGTCATTAGAGAATAGTTTTCTTTACTACGTCTACACACCCATTAATTTTCGTATAGCTTAATTTTTTTATAAATGAGTGGGTCCTATGATTATGTCCACGATAAGAGAGAAACACTCTCCTATCACATTAAATTAATAAAGTCCTTGAAAAAAAAATCTCGTTTAAAGATTTAATTTTGAGTAGGAGCTTGAGCTTGAGGACTAGGTCAAGACTTCTAATAATGGTAATGTTGTTTTTTTTTTTTTTAGAGTTTAGAAAACATTCTTTTAAAAAAATGATGTCCACTGTTTAAAAGCTTGAGGATGTCCTGTAGGACCATAGTGGTGCCGGTGGCATCAATTTCAACAACAAAAGGCTTTGGTGACCGTGGCGTGGCGTCAACAACCGGGGTGGATAGTAACCATACGTGTAAGTCACTTGGGTTTAGGTTAGGCTTTGGCCTTTTTGCCCCAAGCATACGTAAAAAAAATTCAGCCTATATGATCTCCTGGTCTATTAAAGACTTTATTTGTAGGCCAAACCCGACCTATTTTAAAAAATAAGAAAGTCTGACATGGCCTACAAGCCTTGTAGGCCTGTAGATACTAAGCAAAGAAAGTTCCATTCATGCATGCACTACTACTTCTTATAAGAAAAAAATGACAAACAAGAAAAAGTCAACATAATATCCCAGAAGAAGCCGAGAGTGAGAAGCGGCGGTGCATATAAAAATTAGGGTTGGTATTGGTACTTTGTCACATAAAATAAATATTATTATTTTATTTTATTTTAATAAATTAAATAGGCTAGTCTATAAGGCTTTAGGTCAGGCTTGACAAAATTGATCTATGACCTATTTGTTAAAAAGGCTTTCTTATAAGCCTAAACATACTCTACATTCTTTGAAAGGCCGGGCTCAATATAGGTCGGGCTGTAGGTTGAGCTAGGCCAACCTAGCCCATTTACACCGCTAATAGTAACAACTCAACTTAAGGGACAATGGTGATTTGAAATGAAAGTATAAAATGAATAAAAATAAATTAAAGAAAATAAAAATAACTAAATGATACCAGTTCCGGAGAGGATACTTGAAGAGGCCTGAGCGCTCCGACCCGGGTTGCCCCCGACTTAGAGCTTCTGCATTACTGCGTATCGGTATAGCACGTCATCAACCCACGACATGGGTTTAACTTTTAGGGCATGTTTGGAGCACTGAAGATGCGATAGGATAACTTATCATATCCTACTTTTATCTCTCGTGTGGTGGGTCAATAGGATATGATTAGCTTATCCTATTGTCTCATTTTATCCTATCCAATAGATGATTTCTTATCCTACATATGAATGGCGGCAATGGCAGGTTGGTAGGTGGATTTTGATTCGAGGGAGCTGTGGATCGAAATCTAGTGTAACTTTCCCGTATTCCAGTGGTGTAATCTCAGGGATTTTGGGATATTCAATGACCCAATTGGATGTGTTTCTCAACTACAAAAAATCGAAGATCTCAATACCCTTTTCTATATCCATTTCATATTAGGTCACTACCGTGTTCTGTGTGTGTTGACTGAGAGTGAGTGAGAAAGAGTTAAGAGTGATAAGGTTATTTTTAGAAAATCACCTCACATTTCCAGTTATATTTGACAATCAACCAAACATAGAATCAGTAAATTTGAACCAATATTCCAGTTAATATTTTGGCCTATTAAATAATTTTTTGGTCACATTCTCGGGAAACTCACTTTTACAGTATATTCCTAGAAATCCTGATTCACAAACACAAAAGAATTTATCCTCTACCAACGAATTTTTTTTAGTGCTTCTGACCCTATATGATCTTTCCATTCATGGAATGACACTTGGACAAAATTTCCCCCCACTCTCTCCGCTGTCTCTCCTCGCCCTCTCTTTCTTCCGGCATACTGAGTGGGATGTGCTCCAGGAGCACAAAAATAAAGTTTCTACCAAACGAGGGTGTTTGGTAAAAGGTTTTTTTTTAGGTTTCATGGGAAATTGAGGTTTGTAATCTTATTTACTCACGTTTGATGCAGGATTTTTAAATTTTTGTCATGAATATGATTTTCCATATATTTTATTTTGTGTGTAAATTTTTTTAAAAAGACCACCTGGGTGATATTCTAGGATTCTCATGGCAAGGAAAAATTTAACACAAACAAACATAACATCGAGAAAATTAACTTCACGGGATATTTTATCCTCCCAAACAACATTTTGATAACATTTCTGAAAAATTTATTTTCTCATCATATTCCTGAAAATCGTGATTCTTGAGTAAAAGAGAATTCTCCTCTACCAAATGCTCCCAATGCATTGCTTATTTTAACCTTAAAGGGTGTTTGGTAGGGGGTTTTATATTTTTGCCTGGGAAAGTTCACGTAGGTTTCTTAGTTGACCATGTTTGATAGGGATTTCTAAGTAACTTGCGTAACATTCTCATTTGCATAGGCATCTAATTTTGTGTAAAATTGGAGCAAAAATACTATCTAGGAATACCGTCTAGAAGATGGTGTTTATGGATTACCAGCAAAATGCAAAAAGAAGCCTACCATTAAACCAATTTTTTCGATAATATTTTGACCTACCAAATATTTTTGTTCTTCGAGACAACTAACTTTTTTACCATATCCTTAGTAATTATATTTCACTGATAAATTTTTGTTTCTTCTTTATCAAATACCGCCTTAGAGATTCACAATCTCCATGTGTACATACACTAGGGTTGGCAAAATAGGCCAATTCGGCTTGATTCGGCCCAACTAGCATGTAACCTGAAAAAAAATGAGCTGGGGTACGGTTGGCTCGAGAAAAAAAAAAATGAGCCAGAAAACTCAACCCAACCCGACCTGAGTCGGGTTAGAGTTGACTTGTGGGTTGGCTCAAAAATATGACTCATGGGTTGGCTTGAAAAAATAGCTCGCGAGTTGGCTCAAAAATTGGCTCAAAGATTGCTCCCGGGTTGGCTCATTTTCAACCTATTTAAATGAACCTGTAGTATTAAGGCATCAGTTATGTTCCTTCCATCAGCTTAAATAAAAGGGTTACAAAATGAGAAATAAAAGTAAAATATTCTAGTTTCGAATTTCTTCACAACAAATTTGCACCAACATCAAGAAATAATCAGAACAACTTGCTACCAAGTGGGTAAGATATTTGAACCAATCAGAGTTAGCACAACCTAATAATATAAAAATGGCATGAATGTGAGAAGATGACAACATATGTGGGTTTTGTCCATTTTTATATATTATATTTATATTTTTTATAAGTAAAAAAAAAAAAAACTCAACCCGCGAGATGATCTGTTTGACCCGCGCGTTGACTCATTTTTTTTCCTCTAACTAGCTTGGGTCGGGTTAGCTCAAGTTGACAACTCATTTTTATCAACCTAACCTGATTCATTTTTTGATGAATTACGAGTCAACCCATCGAATTGAATCGATTTTGCCAACCCTAACATACACCCGTGATATTTGCTCTTTAGGTTTTGGCTTGAGGTTTTGCGCTGCCCATGGCTCGTTAACTCCGTCTTCACTTTTTAGAGACAATCACTAACTTTAGAGCTAGAGATCTTGATTCATATCCGAACAATACCCTTATCTTTTATTTTAAAATCAAATTATGATTTTTTTTTAAACAATCCTATGAAAAATAAGTATTCTAATTTCTAAAAAAATTATATTTTAGTTTTTAAAAATGCTATTTGATTTGCTAGCTGATGTTCTGTAGAATGAAACCCAGCCGCCATCGCACATTGAAAGGGGCTTTGAAACATGTTGGTATGGTACGGCCACAACTGAACTTGTGTGAAATTAATTATTCAATAAGTTAAAAGGAAATTATTTTCAGGAATTACATATATAGAAAAAAAAAAATATATTTATATTATTCTTATCTTTAAGATTTTTTTTTTAATTTTTGACAAGAAAATACTTATTTCAATTGCATAGAAAATTTATTAAATTAATCCCATAGCTTAATTGACAACTGAGTTCTCTAAATTTATTTTTATCATGTGTTCAAATTTTAGTCAAAGTAAATTTTTGAAATTTTTTTGAAGGTTTAGAGGACGTTAGTCTCATTATTTTTCCAATTACAAAAATCAGCACTAACTGTTCCAATAAAAGTGGACATTTGGGATTATATTATAAGCAAAATGGTCGGAAAAAGTCAAATGAAAATACCTCTAGCTTTATAGAAAAAAAAATAGGAGTTCCCCACAAAAAAGTACATAGAGAAAGACCATTGAGGCGACAATATATATATCATTTGCACGGTTATAATTCAACCGGATCCGATCATTAGCAGTTAAACATCAACTGCAAAATTCCAAAAAAATATATAAAAATCAACTGCAAATGATTTCGACTGTCAACAACTTTTGTTTTATAAAAAAAATTCAAAATTAAATTTTTGTAGCGGTTGAATTGGAACTGCTGTTGCTACGAACTCCAAATCAATGTCATTAATATAGACTACAGCAATGGTGTTCGCTTTTATATCCTTAATATATATATATAAATAAATATGGGATAGGATCCGTTTATAAATTTTTTTACAATTACACTAATGTAGGACCGGTCGTACACTGTGTGATTAATGTAGAACCGGTCCTACATAGTGTAGTTTGTAAGAGTTTGTAAACAAAAAAGTTTATAAATATAACCTACCCCTATATATGTATATATATAGGAAAAACTTTTTTTCATGTTGCATGAGAATTCAACTCTCATGTTAGTGACCATTCGATTTGCGTGTGTTATGGATCTGTGCCATGAACCCGGACTAATGCCCACATGAACCGGCTTACTTCATCAACCCGGTAAGAAGGCCCACACCAACAGGCCCATCTCCTCAACCCGGAATACCCCATCAAATATTCCCCAGTAAATGCCTGAAACGGACCGTAGTTATGGAGACGTGATATTTGATACGTAACCTCCAGTAACGGCCGACAAAGTAGCAATGATCCCGCGTCATTACAGCTCAGCTACACCAATTCAAATCAGAGGCAGCCCCTATAAATAGGAGGGCTCCTCGATAGAACAACACACTTGATTTTCGATACCCACACACACTATCACCACATTCATATACTTTGCAGTGATCGAGCTAGGCATAGGGATATCTCCTCCATAGATACCCCTGGTCAAGGCTATACGGTCCAAAGCGATCAATCAACCTAACAAAGGTTGAACATCTCTGTCCACAGGACAGAACATTGGCGTGTGTGTGGAAACGAACCCACGTCTACATCATGGTGGTTCACACACGAAGCAACAGCCAACCTAATCCACCTCTGGAACCAGTTTTGGAGGAAACAAACCAACCCCAACACCAGAGGGATGATGTGATGAACCACGATCATGTCCACATCAGTGAAGATATATCAGATTCTGCCTCTACTCCCTTGAGGCATGCGCAACGCCAACCAGAAATTCGGACGAACCCACCAGTACAAGCCAGAGATTTGGCAGGCAATATCGTCCAATCAACCGATCCAGAATCTCGGTTGGCTCATACGACTCTTACGGTCATTCTACAACGCATGACGGAGATGGAAGACCGCTCCAACCGCCAACGTCAACACGATCTTCGCGTAATGCGGGAAGAGCATTCACGTGGGATCCGCGACTTGGAACGTCGGTTGAGAGGAATCATTGAACCTCGGCAAGAGGGTGAACGGGGCCACTCATCTCAGCAGAATCAAGCCCAGCATGAACTCAACCCTGTTCAAAACGACATCAACATAGCAGGACAAACCATCACTCCGCTTGCTACAAACCCCGTTCCTCCAGCAGAAACGGGTACTCCAAGGAATCAGGAGGAGGTACATCTCGACAGGGGTAGGCGCGAGGCTGAACCCGGCTCGTATAAGAGACGGTATAGTAAGGGGCAATACAATAACAGTCCCTTTACCAGCACGATCTTGAATGCCCCTTTTCCTGAAGACTTTGATTCTGCTCGCTTACCAAAGTATGATGGAAGCCAGGACCCACAAGTTCACATCGATGCTTTCGATACCGACATGTACATCAGAGGAATTGATGAACCTCTCATATCCCGGATATTTGCAATTACCTTGACAGGAGCGGCGCAGGCATGGTTCTCCACTCCCTGCAAATTCCATCAGCTCATTCGATGAATTCGGTCAGCGTTTCCTTCTTAATTTTGCCACGAGCAAAAAACATCCCAAATCCGAGTTCGCACTCGGTAAAATACGGCAAAATCCTGGAGAAACCCTCCAAAAGTACCTTAATCGATTCAAAGACGCCGCGCTACAAGTACCTAACTTACCAGAGAACGTTCACGTTCACCTCATTGTTGCCGGTTTGGACGGATCATCTAGACTGGCCAAATCGGTATACAAAGACCCTGTCAAGACACTAGAAGAATTCAGAACTCGATCTAAGAAATACTTAGAACTCGAGCAAATGGAGATAGCCAATGCCCAACCGGAAGAGGCAAAGGGCATACTTCTGAAAGACAAAAACCCATTGCCACAGCACCGGGATCGTAACGACTTCCGGAAAAAAGAAAACAGGCCGCGAATCCCGGATTCCAGAGATCGGATGGGGAAATATGACAAATATACACCGCTGAACGCCCCGAGATCGCAAATATGGAGAGAGGTGGCCATGACGGACATGCGAAAGGTGGAAAGACCTCGGCCTATATTTAACAGAGGCGGACTGGACAAGTCAAAGTATTGCGCATTTCATGATGGACCCGGTCACACTACAGACCAATGCTGGGATCTCAGAGATGCAGTTGAAAAATTTGTAAGAGATGGCCGACTAAGGCAGTATGTGATCCAAACACAAGGAGGCAAGAATAACAAAAGAAAGTTTGACAACAGTCAGAGAAACAGGAACCCACAAGAAAATAAGACCCCAGAAAACGTCACTTCCGGGAAAGGTCCCAGCCAGGATGAATTCCCAGAAGTAGCCTTTGAATGCAACGTAATAAGCGGAGCCCTTGGAGGTGGTGGTGACACAATGAACGCAAGACGAAAATACCTAAGGGAAGTCTTCTCCGTCAGAGACCATCCCACTTTCAAGCAGACACAACGGGATCAGGATCCTCCTTTGCTATATTTTACAAAGGAGGACATGCGAGGAATAATGCCTGGACATGTCGATGGACTCGTCATCGCAGGAACTATAGTCAACTGCCGGGTTAAAAAAATCTTCATTGATGCCGGAAGCAGTGCTGATATCATATTATGGGACGCATTCAAAAAAATGCATCTCGACGAAGAAGATCTGCACCCTTGCAGAACAGAACTAATTGCCTTCAATGGGCAACACACCACTCCCAAAGGATACGTAGATCTAAGATTAACATTGGGAACAAAAAACGCGTTTAAATCAGAACGCGTACGGTTCATAGTAGCCGACTTCCCCTCTGAATATAATGTGATTTTAGGTCGACCCACAATACATCAATGGGACATGATGGTATCCACCAAGCACCAAAAGATCAAAATGTTGAGTAGTACCAATGAAATCATCACAGTCTGCGGTGATCAGAAAGAATCTCGAGGCTGTTACTTCGACACAGTAAAGGAGATAAACCCCCCTCGAACCCATCCAGGAAATAAATACATCCCCAACACCGGAGGGATGAAGGAAGGCAAGAGGAAAGCGGTAAATGTTGTTGAACTAGACATGAGGGAAGACACAGTCCCACGCCCAGAACCCGATGGGGAATTGGAAGACTTAACCCTGGGAGACGAACCCGGTCAATGCACTCGGATAGGCAAGTCCACTGATCCTTCCCTCAAAGCTGAAATTGCTGAGTTTCTCAGGAACAACAAAGATGTCTTTGCATGGACGTCATCAGAAATTCCGGGTATCGACCCGCAATTCTGCTGCCATAAGCTATCAGTCTACCCAGGATCAGTGCCGATATCCCAGAGAAAAAGGAAGTTAGGACCAGAGCGACAACAAGTTTTGGCAGATCATGTCAAGGAACTGCTGGAGGCAGGTTTCATTCGAGAAATACAATACACCACATGGCTGGCCAATGTCGTGATGGTCAAAAAGCCAAATGGCAAATGGAGGGTCTGCACCGACTATACAGACCTAAACAAAGTCTGTCCCAAGGACTCATACCCAATGCCCAATATAGACCAGCTGGTGGACAACTCGGCAGGTTTTCAACTCTTATCCTTCATGGACGCATATTCGGGGTACAACCAGATCCCAATGTATCCCGAGGACCAGGAGAAAACTGCCTTCATTGCTGAAAAGGCGAACTATTGCTATAACGTCATGCCATTTGGCCTAAAAAATTCAGGGACCACATACCAACGAATGATGAACAAGATTTTTGAAGATCAGTTGGGAAAGAATGTTGAGGTCTACATTGATGATATGATTGTCAAATCTTTTTGTGCGGCAATGCACATTAAGGATTTGGAACAAACTTTCAACAAACTCAGGACATACAGCATACGCCTCAACCCGGCCAAATGCGCATTTGGCGTTCCGGCAGGCAAATTCTTGGGGTTCATGTTAACTCACCGGGGAATCGAAGCAAACCCCGAAAAGTGTAGAGCAATTCTGGATATGAGGGAGCCCCAAAATAAAAAAGAAGTACAACAACTGACGGGCAGAATCGCGGCATTGACACGTTTTCTACCCAAATCGGCGGAAAAGGCCCTCCCGTTCTTCAAACTACTAAAAAAGGAAGCAACAGCGGATTGGAACCCGGAATGCCAACAGGCATTCGCTAAATTGAAACAGTGCTTATCAACCCCGCCAATATTGACCAAGCCCGAGTTAGGAGACATTTTGACCTTATACTTAGCCGTGGGCGAGGAAGCCGTAAGTGCAGTCCTAATCAAGGAGACAGAAGAAGACCAGAAGCCAATCTACTTCATTAGCAGGGCGCTACAAGGAGCCGAATTACGATATCAAAAGTTGGAAAAAGTAGCGTATGCATTGCTGATTACAGCAAGGAGATTACGGCCCTACTTCCAGGGACACCAGATCCGAGTCCGTACCAACCAGCCGGTCAGACAAGTGTTGCACAAACCAGACTTGGCAGGAAGGATGGCAAGTTGGGCAATTGAGCTAAGTGAATTCGACATTAGTTATGAAAGTCGGAAGGCTATTAAGTCACAAGCCTTGGCCGACTTCATAATGGAAATGACGTCATCACACCAGGAACAAGACCAAACCGGCAGAACTTGGAAAGTCTTTGTTGATGGATCTTCTAACCAAAAGGGGAGTGGCGCTGGTGTCATTCTCGAAAGCCCAGAAGGAATCACCATAGAGCACTCTCTGAAGTTAAACTTTCCAACATCAAATAATCAAGCCGAGTATGAAGCTCTAATGGCTGGGTTATCACAGGTTAAAGATCACGGAGCCAACCACGTGATAGTATTCACTGACTCCCAGTTAGTGGCATCACAAATAGATGGCAAATACCAAGCAAAAGGACCCTTAATGGTCAAATACTTGCAGAAGGTAAGAGAATTAATGGCCAACTTCGACACGGCCCAAATCAAGCACATACCTCGGGAAGAAAATGGCCGGGCTGATATATTATCCAAATTGGCCAGTACGAAGAATCCGGGAAACCACAGGACGGTAATACAGCAAAGTTTGCCCAACCCGAGTTGCATCATGGTGATCACCGCTACGACAGATTGGCGGCACCCTATCATCGAGTACCTGGAACAAGGTACGAAACCGGAAGACGCTCTGGAATCTCGGAAACTCATCCGGGATGCGACGCACTATACAATGGTGGATGATCAGCTGTTTCGGAAAGGGTTGCATACCCCGATGCTAAAGTGTCTTGGTTATGAAGATGTTGATTACGTATTGTCAGAAATCCATGAAGGCATCAACGGGCATCATATGGGTGGCAAAGCACTAGCTCGAAAGGCGCTGCGAGCTGGATACTACTGGCCAACTATGGAGATGGATTCAAAGGAGCATGTGAAAAAATGCGATAGCTGTCAAAAGCATGCCAAGCATATCCTCTCCCCACCAGAGGAAATGAGTTACATATCCTCTCCTTGGCCATTCTTTAAATGGGGAATGGACCTCTTAGGACCATTCAAAGCAGCTGAAGGACAACTAAGATGGTTAATTGTGGCAGTAGATTATTTCACGAAATGGATAGAAGCCGAACCAGTAGCTACTATCACCTCTGCCAGAATCCGGAAATTCTTCGAGAAAAGCATAATTTCCAGGTTCGGGATACCAGCTGAATTGGTAACAGACAATGGAACCCAGTTTACAGACAAAAGCTTCCAACAATTGATGCAGGACTTTCACGTCAAGCACCGCTTCGCTTCCGTCGAACACCCACAGTCGAATGGACAGGCTGAGGCAGCTAACAAAATAATTATGGAAGGACTTAGGAAACGCATGAACGACGCTCAAGGAAGCTGGGTTCAACAGCTACACTTCGTTTTATGGGGATACAGAACCAGCACCCAGACTTCAACAGGAGAAACTCCTTTCAGATTGACATATGGTTGTGAGGCTATGATTCCAGTTGAAGTCGGAGAGGCCTCTTGGAGGCGGATGAATGGTATAAGGCAAGGCGAGCAACAAAACAACGAAATGCTCACCACCGAGTTAGATCTCATTGAGGAAACTCGTGTTCTAGCTCATTGTCGAGATATCACGGCCAAACAACAGATGGCGGCCAAGCATGATAAGAAGGTGCGACCTAGAAGCTTCGAGATCAATGATTTAGTTCTCAGAAGAGCAGACATTGGTAACCGCAACGCAAAAGAAGGCAAGCTAGCAGCTAATTGGGATGGCCCTTACCGGGTTAAAAACAAACTCGGAAAAGGAGCATACGTCCTCGAAACAATTGAGGGCAAACCAATTAAAAGAACATGGAACGCGGACAAACTCAAGACATATTATAGTTGAGCAGTTCTCATCTATTATATAATAAAAGTTATCCTCTACTAGGGACTTTATTTTAAAGCCAAATATGCTGGCATTTTTATGTATTACTCGAACAATTAAATAAATGAGGATTTATTTCTTATTTAAGATCTACTCCTATTTGTTATTGATATCGAATTCTGACCAAGTCAGAAGATGCAATCTGCTAACGACGACCCTGATCAGGTCAAAGTTACCTATCACCCTTTGCTTGCAGAAGGGGATGGGTAGGTGTTACGATTGCCTCTGCCTTGGAAAGCTTTACACAGACACGTTTTAAATGACGGAATGATCTGTGTATATGCCGGTTTAGTTTGCATAACGAAACCAAAAATATGCGTCATAAATAAAATGACAAAATCGGAATCCGTCAAATATGCTCCAACCTTGGCCAGGTTGTTTAAACGAAACTAGCTGATGAAAATCAAAAGCTAAAAATATTATATAAAACCGGATGCACATTCGCAAATGTTCATTACAGGAAGGCTTTAAAAAGCCAGGAAATCAAATTTACAAAAAACTAGGAAGAAGGGGGGGACACATGTTGACCTCTTTGCCTTTCTCCTCCACGGATCGATCCTCACTAGGGTTGGCCGAATCACAGGGCGGAGATTCCGGAGGACACCCAATGATAGCACCATTGCTCACATAGGCTTGAGAATGGATGCCACGAGTGGAAAACTGCAACCCGGGATTCACAACCCGCAATTGGCTAAGGGCATTCTCAAAAGAACCCGTTATGGCCTTTTCGAGTTCCCTCCTATAAGCTTGGGCAGTGGACTCGGATTCCTCCAGCTTCGCCTCCAGATTTTCAAAATTCTGCTTAATAGCCGTCAACGACTTATGATTAAAGTCATGCACAGATTTAAGGTCCTTGAATTCTTTCTGGGCTTTGGCCAAGGCCTCCCTAGTGGAGGAAAGATCCTCCGTAAGCTTCTCTCCTTCCGTCTTTTCCTTCGCCAGCGCATCCTTGACCTCTTTTAACTCGGCCAGGAGCTTCGACTTCTCGGCCAGGAGCTTCGACTTCTCTCCTTGGCAAGCAGCTAAGTCGTTGTAGGTCCGAAGATAATCCTTCTTCAGCGACAGCAGAGGTCGGACCATACCCGACATCTTCATACAACCAATCTCCATGTCTTCCAGTTCTTTGACTTGTGCGGCTGTGAAGGGAGAAGAGTTGAAAAATATCTCTGGCGGGCAGATGGCTTCGCGGAGAGGGTTGGTAAGACCTGATTTCCACAACATATGTTTGGAAATCCCAGCAGGAGGAGGGGGCATGATGACGGCCGGGGTCACCACTGGAGCAGCCGGAGTGCTCTTATCCGGTTTTCCCTTTGGTTTTTCTACAGCCTTAGGTTTCTCAGCAGCGGGTTTCTTAGGCTGCTCATCGACAACTTTCCGCTTTTTGCTGGGCGGATCTGCAGCTTTGGCAGGAGCACCTCGGCTCAAAACAGATAACCAACTAGGTTGGTCATTCTTCTTACTGGTTTGATCCTCTTGAGCCTGACCCACCATATCTGGAACTATAAAGCAAATGTTAGGTACGGCAACAAAAATTTCAGGAGACAATTAAAAAATACAAGGATGAACATACTTAATTCCAGGTCAAGCTCCTCTTGAGATTTGTAAATCAACGAGGCAACACTGGCAGGCTGTCGGGTTTGTAGATAACTCCCAATAGCAATAGCCGTGTTGATATCCGAAGGGCTCAACTCGGATTCGTTAAAACGGTAACTTGCGGGGGAAACCGGAAGTGGTCAAACGACCAGCATAAAGGAAATTTTCCCTCTACATCCTTAGTCCCGCAATTATTAAGAAACCACACCTCCTTTTCAGGATGGGAGGAAACTTTGAAAAACTGATCCTTAAAATGTTTAAAGGAGTCAGTGTAAACTCGGAACAACCTGCGACCTGGGACTCCGCGAACTGTAACCCATCCCTTCCGTTCAGGAGGTTCGCGACCGGTGCGGCAGGATACAACTTGAAAAAAATAGAAAAAGACACAAACTGACGGGACGAGCGTCAGATACGCACAAAAACGTTCAAAAGCTTTTACAAAACCCCAGCCATTGGGGTGGAGTTGAGTGGGACATATGTGCAAATGATTAAGAATTTCCATCTGAAACTCGGTCAGGGGAAATCGAACACCGAGTTGTGTTATCACATCTCGGTAAAAAAAGAAAGAGCAGGGCTCATTCTCTGCCCCTCCAGAACACACGGGTTCATCTTCGGAGGGAGGGCAAATATCATAATTTTCCAATTGCCCAACAGGAAGACTAGCCACGTCATCGGAATTCATTCCGGACGTCGTATTTAAAACCTCATATGTTACCCAAGGGAACTGAGCAACTAGAGAAGAGGGGGGAGACTCGAAACACGACTCGCTTGAACCCGACTCATCTACATCTTCAGGGACACATGCCATTAAAACCTAGAAATAAAAAGCAAACAAAAAGGGTATCAGATGAGGATGGATATACCTGAAATAAAAGTGCTATCAGATGAATCACTAGATGACGACGACGACAGGTCAGAAATCATAATTGGTTCATTAACTCGGCCGGATAGAGGAATAGGAACTGGAGTGCTCCCATGACGACAACTATCAAGGGTAGACTCCGCTAAAGAACTACATCCTTGCTGGACGAGTTGAGAACTCAGGTAAACGCATGAAAAACAAGGGCCATCTTGGGAACAGGAAGGAAGAGAAGGGCGAAAATTCCCAAGGCTAGAACTCATAAATCTGGGACTCTCAGATGAAGGAAGGGGAGGATTGGATGATGGAACCCGGGTAGAATGTGGAACTCGGGATTTGGAGGATACACGGTCTCTTCGACCACCTTTACGAGGTTTTGAACCACGGTGCCCACGAAGCATGGCTTGCCGTTCCTCCTCTGCGGTCCTGGGAATCCCCCAAAGCCAATAACGGGCACCAGGAGGAATTCGTTCTAACAAGTTGGAGTTCACGTCAACCTCCTGGACGCACCGCAAAATGGGGAAGGAGGATTTCTTCCTTCCCATTTTTTAAGAAAGTTAAGATCAGAAGAGAACACTTTTTAACAGGAAATCACGTTTCAGAAAACAGGAAAGCAAGGAAGACGTTAAGCTACGCACACGAAGAGAAGAAAATGCAAGCAGAAGTAAAAACCACAAATACCTGATTATGGAAGCGCAAGTAGACGAAAGTTGCAGCGAAATGAAACCAAAATAAACAACAGGAGCTTAGAGACGATAGTTGAGCAAATGACGAAGAAAAATAGAAACTGCAGAATAAAAAGGGGGCCACAGGAAGGCCAAGGAGCAGGGATAATATGGTCATTCCAGACACATAATGGTTTACAAACGCCAAAACCGCGCGTAACGGGCAAAGCAACGTGGGAGTGCTAAAGGCACAGCCACCCCATCGCCGTAAAAGGCAATGATTCGACACACTAAAATGATGACACTCATAAATGCGCACGGTAAACAAGACTGCATGAAATAGCTGCAGCACGCAAAGGCACGCAAACGATGACACGTGGCCAGACGTGCGTAAAAGAGAGAGACATTGGCCGAGATCCAAAAAGGAACCACAAACAAAGCGCAACAGATAAGTTATTCCGGGTTATATCGCCCACGTTTTCAGACACCCAGGCAACCCGAAATATCGGATAACCTGGCTGGGGGGCAACTGTTATGGATCTGTGCCATGAACCCGGACTAATGCCCACATGAACCGGCTTACTTCATCAACCCGGTAAGAAGGCCCACACCAACAGGCCCATCTCCTCAACCCGGAATACCCCATCGAATATTCCCCAGTAAATGCCTGAAACGGACCGTAGTTATGGAGACGTGATATTTGATACGTAACCTCCAGTAACGGCCGACAAAGTAGCAATGATCCCGCGTCATTACAGCTCAGCTACACCAATTCAAATCAGAGGCAGCCCCTATAAATAGGAGGGCTCCTCGATAGAACAACACACTTGATTTTCGATACCCACACACACTATCACCACATTCATATACTTTGCAGTGATCGAGCTAGGCATAGGGATATCTCCTCCATAGATACCCCTGGTCAAGGCTATACGGTCCAAAGCGATCAATCAACCTAACAAAGGTTGAACATCTCTGTCCACAGGACAGAACAGCGTGCAAAACTTTTTTTTTTTTTTTAATAAATATGGGACCCACCACTATAGAGAATTGAATTCTCATACAACATGTGAAAATCAAATCCCATATATATATATGGGAAAAATATTTCTCAAACAGCTTGAGATAAGTTTATCTCCAGCTAGCTCCAAAACTACGTCGTTTTGATTAATGAAGGATGTTTATGTAATTTTAGGTGAATTAATTAAGGGTGTTTTTGTAATTTTATTTATTTTTATATCATATACATTTTACTGAAATACCCTTCATTAATTCACCTATAATTACATAAACACCCTTAATTAATCAAAACAACGTAGTTTTGGGGTTAGCTGGAGATAAACTTATCTCAAGTAGCTTGAGAAATGTTTACCTATATATATATATATATATATATACATATATATATATATATATATGGGGCAGGATATTCTTACACCGGTGTAAGAGTTAGAAGTCTTACACTCCATCTTGACCCTTGATCCACTTGTATCCAATGACTCACATTACTAAAAAAGTAGAGCCCTTAGATATAAGTAGGATCAACGGACAAGATTAAGAGTGTAACTTACACTGGTGTAAAATGATCCTGACCCTATATATATATATATATATATATATATATATATATATATATATATATATGGGTTTAACGTATGTAAAGTGACTGCGCCTCAGGATTAGTGGAGTCATATAAAACTACGTCGTTTTATAATGTGAAAGCATTCAATATGGGGAATAATAACCATACAAAGGTAGAAATAAATATATTTTTTATTTTCTATAATTAATTTTAAACGCGAACTTTCTTTATCCCACCCAAAACGACGTAATTTTTATGTGACTGCACCAATACTTATATGCAGTCACATTACAAATCATTTTGCCTATGTATATATATATATATATATATATATATATATATATATATATATATATATATATATATATATATATAAGGTAGGATCCTTCGACACGGGTGTCAAATTTGAAGTTTGACATCTCATCCGAGAGCCGTTAGATCAAAAAAGATCAATGGTATCACATGCTTACAAATCAGAGTCGTTGGGCTATTTTGATATAACGGAAGTGTCAAACTTCAAATTTGACACCGTGTCAAAGGATCCTGCCTATATATATATATATATATATATATATATATATATATATATATATATATATATATATATATATATTAAGTTTATATTTCTGCAGCTGTTGTACGTGCAGCAATCAAATATATATACGTAAAAGCATTAAATGCGGGGAATCATAACCATACCATGTCCTTGTTGTATGTAAAACAGAAATGATTTTATATATATATATGACTTTGTAATTTTTTATAAATTAAATTTTTATTAATTGATCATAATTTTTGTTAAATTTTTTTATATTCATAAAAGAACATTTATTTTTTTGATTTATAAAACATACTTCTTTATAGGGCTGGCAAAATGGGTTGAGCCCGCTGGGCTGGCCAGCCCCGCCCGCCAAACAGGGCGGGCTGGGTTGAGTTTTTCAACCCACCAGCCCGCTAAACCCGCCCCGCCAAACCTGCCAGCCCGCCGGGCTCGGCCTGCCACGGGGCGGGCTAGCCAACCAAGCCCCTTTTTTTAGGTTACCCAATTGTTATGTAGCTCCGTACCTTAGATTTCTCTGCATGCAAGTGGTTTTTTCGAATTGTTGTGGACTGCTCATACAACACTTTGTTACTTGTTTTGTTACTCTGTTTTACCTTGATATGATTTTATTTTTTATTATTATTTTTGGATTGAAATATGTATATTTATATGTAGATTATTAAACACTGATTTTCTTGGTTTTATAAGCACATTAGGATTTTATGCATATTTTTTATGCTTTTATGCAGATTTTTTTATGTGATTTTATGCAGAATTTAATTTTTTGTATATTATTTATATATATATATATTTTTATTTTTTATTTTAGGCGGGCTGGCCCGTAGCCCGCCAACCCACTCATAAAACGGGCCGGATTGCTCAATTCAACCTATTTTGTCAAAACGGACCGGGACGGGCCAGCCCATTTTGGGCGGGCCAGTGGCGGGGCGGAGCGGGACGGGTTGGCCCGTATTGCCAGCCCTACTTCTTTAAATGATTTGATATTTTGTTTTTTCAGAATAAGCATCATTCATATGAACTTTTGAAAAATAAAATAAAATATTTCATGCATTACTTTTTTAGAATGATATTTTTTAAAACTACTTTATATTTAAATGTAACACCTGAAAAATAATTTAAATAACAAGTTAATTAAATTTTGAAATAAAAAATACTTATTGAGTATATAATTATTAAAAAGAACATATAGAAAAAACACATCTTAATCTTTCGAAAATAAGTTTCACATCAATTATTTTTTAAATAGTGATGGTGATTTTGGTTGACAGCAACAATTCAGACAATTTTTTTTTTTAAAGTTTAACTTTTTTGTAATTGTAAAAAAGTTTGTCTGCTGTTTTCATAAATACAGCAGTGGATCCCAAAAAAAAAATGGATCTCATAAAATAGAGTTCATTTAAAAATATTTGAATATCTACTTCGGGAAATATGTCGTGTGTGATAGATAAATTTTTTACAATAACTTCAGAAATGTTTTCCTTTTTTTTTTTATACATAAAAATTTAGGTGATATTAAATGTTGTTAAAATTGACATTTTAAGTAAAATTTGAAGGGATTAAAAAATCGTAAAACGTAAAATCATAAATAATTATAAAAACGTAAAAGCGTTTGAAATATTGGTAAAATCATTTTTATAAAAAAAATCATAAAAACATAAAATTATAGTAATAAATTGAAATTTTAACAACTCGTACCTTTATAAAGTATGAATCAAATCCTCAATTAAATATGCCAATCCTCGTTCACATTCTAACAACTATTAAAATTAAGTTAGAATTGAATTTTAAGAAAAGTAACTGACATCCTACTAAATTTTTTTAAGTCAAAAATGTTGGATAAAAAAAGTTTTACTTTTTTTTAACTTACATTTTTTTAAAGTAAATATCTGAACACATAAATAAATTTAAACAAAGTTATTCAAAAAAAATAAAAAATTTTAAACAAAACACTTTTTTTAGAAAAAAATAAAATAATTATTGACAAAAAATCCTATACAAACTGACTCCAATCACGGAAGCGAACTCCTTGCAACAAAATTTAACACCAATTTGCCCCATTTTAATTGGTTGATGTTATCGATTACATGACTTAAATTTGTCTTAAAATTTTGAAAGGTCGTGATTTTTAATTCAAGGGTCTGAATTAGGTATTTTTTTTATTCCAGGTTAATTTTTGAGATCTACGTATTGGAGCGATTATTTTTTAGTATTGGAAAGTGAAAATAAAATTAGAAATTAAACAACGTCAATAGAAATAAAATATGTCAAACATGACATAAAGAAACATTTTTTGGAAATTTTTTTTGACCAAGTTCTATATGCGAAATTTGAAAAAATGCGGTTGTCTCAAAAAATTATAAGGAATAAAAAAAAAATTATTTGATTAGGATATTTGATATCAAAGTTATGATCTTCTAAAATGTTATGATAAAATATCTCAAATTTAGTATCACATTATATCACAAAGCTTCTCCTCAAATTCAATATTAAATTATTAAGAGTATATTATCATAGAAACTCGTTTGATATAAAAAATTTCTTAATTTTTTTTTATATAACTTCGTTCATTGATATAATCGACTAGTGTATACTAGTGTATCAATCACATAATTCGATCAATGATCAAATAAACAGGATAAAGTAATACATTTTAATTTAGGGGTTTACATCTATAATGTCATATGACACCAAATTTTTTCCTACACACACAATATTTTGTGCACCCCGCACTTTCTAAAGTAAAAAAAAAAAAAATTAATGCACGTAAAATGAATCTCTATAATATTACAGAATCATTTTTTCTATAACATGACTCTTATAAAATCTTTTAATTTATTAAAGGGCTTAAAAAAAAGTGAAAAAACATGATTGATTGGGAACAAGATGTACTAGTTTGCTCCTTGATGCAAGGAGTATTTAATGATCAACCAGCTACTTGTGTCTTCTCTTCCTTTATGTCAATTTCTTCTTTATGGTTTGTAGACTTCGTGGCATCCGTCCTTGCGCAATTCTAATTAATGTACACCTCAAACTTAAATGCTCGGAACCGGAGGCTTACGTTCATTTTTGTATTCGAATAGTTCCAGAGCCGTACTTATTTTTTATTTTTTATTGACCTTAATTATTTTTTGAAGATGAATTTAAATACGGGGCATGATATTCTTATACTGGCGTAAGAGTTAGAAATCTTACACTCAATCTTTATCATTGATCCACTCGTATCCAATGACTTATATTACTAAAAAATTATAGCCCTTAGATATAAGTGGAATCAATGGATAAGATTAAGAATATAACTTACACGGATGTAAAATAATCTGGCCCTTTAAATATTTCCACAAAATATAATTAAGATTGTTCACCTTTTTTCTGAGGATTATGTTTATCTCATTTTATATGAGATAAATAATTTTCCTACACATACAAAAATAGATTGATCCCACCACTCTTTTTTTTCTCTCATCTTATCTGTAGATCCCACTTATACTTTCGTTTCTACAACATGAAATAATTTTTTTTTACGACATAAGAAAAAACATATTTTTTTTTAAAAATATTTAGTTGGAATCGAACCCCTTTTCACTCTATTCAACTTTAAAATTACCATATATCACCATAACAGGTGTCATATGGACTTTGCTTAAAAAAAGAAAATGGAATCTTCCATGTGATTTTCGTATTATTTTTTTTTTATTTTTTTGGATAAATGTGATCTTCGTATTTGAAAAGTTTTTTTTGTTATCTTCGTAGTCGAATTTTTCTTTGGTTGTGCAGATTTTCATTAATTAATCCGTACAAACTATGCATGTGATTGCACACCAAGTAGTTTAAATGATTCAACATTATCTTTTTTTTTTTTCTTTTAAATCTTTTGAGATTTGGACAGGTTTGCAAATGGTAAAAAATTGAGAATTTCATAATGTATGTGAAAAGTGTTTCAATTAGTAAAATCCCTAGTGATGGTATACCAAGGTTTAATACTCTTATTGGGTATACATTCCTGTGGCTGGACGTAGGTGGGTGGGTGATTTAAATGACATGGCAACTATAGAAATCTTGTTCATAAATAATTTTTTTTTTAATGCTTCTGTCTTACGCTTTCTTTAATAGAAAACATATTAAAAAACAAATGGTGTTCTATCGTGTCCTTTTATCACAGGCTTTCAACTTCTCATGTCACTTGAAAAGAGCAAAACTTCCATCCGTCATAAATTTTGCGAAGCCCACACTTCTGAAATAAAAATTATGCGTGCAAATCGAAGAGTCATCAGCTTTTATAGAAAAAGTGTTTTTCCCTTTTATTATATCCTTTTTTAAAGAATATATTTCTCTCATGTTACATAAGATAATATTATCTCAGGTAAAGAAATAATTAGATAGGTCCCACAATTAAGAAAAGAAAAAAAATATTAGTTTGAATTTCGATAGATATATAATATGAGATAAGTTTTTTTTATGTAATATGAAAAAAAATTCTCTTTTTTTAAGGGGTCCATGTTCTTTGCAAAAAAATGTGTGCAAGAAACATTTCTCATCATTGTTTTATAACTAATCACAACTTTTTTTTTTATTATTATTAAAACTTTGGGGTGTGAGTGATGAATAATTAAATTTGACATAAGTTAAAAACAGATTAAATGGATAAAATCCATTAACGCATCCGTTAAATGTTATAATTTCATGTCGACATCACTTGGTATGATTTGAATTTGCTATATCCTTCCATTATTTGAAGTTTTAGGCTCCGCAAAAAGGAATTTGTAATTATAAAGTCTGTATAAATGTCATTTTCAAATCCAAAATTTTAAAATTGATTTATTTTAATTGAGTCGTGTTATTTTAATATCATATTGTTATATAATTTTTAACATTTTTATTGTTTGGTAAGAAAAAAACAAAAAGGTTGCGTTAAAAAATATTTTTTATTTTATTATTTAAAATGATTTAAGAATGTTATAATAAAACTATGAGCAAATATATATAAGTAAGGAAAGGAGAACCTTGTCATCCTTATGGTCCTAATGGACCAAATTAGTCGATTAATATATAACCATTGAAAAAAATCTTAAATAAATAAATTAGTGTTCAGCTTATACAAGAGAAGCTGATTTCATATGGATGAAGTAAGAGAGAACAAATTTACAAGAGAAACCTCGAAGATTATTCCATCAGCTCTAAGACGATGTGGTCCACCGAAGGTGACCACTTAATAAAGGAGAAAGGGTTATAACTACCATCACCAGAGAGGCAAATTTATAAGCCCCACGTATTAACAACAACAGATAAGATATAACTTATAAGTAAAAGTTAGTACCATGGATGCAGGGAACTCCCATAAAAGCACTTCAACTTTTTGGAACCCCTTTAGCAAAAAGAGAAAAAAGGATAGGCAAAACAAACATCATGGATCAGGTGATGTATTTGCGGTTTTTGCCATCATTAGAATTAGATGCAGATATAAAAAAATGGAAAAAGAAAGTAGTTTAATTACAATTATTTCTTTTACCTATTAGGCCATGTCTACAGAGTAATTAGAGGCTGGTTCTTTTCAAAGCGTTGCTTGTTAATTCTAAAACAATAATTAAAATTGACAGATTAGATACCTTTTCTACTAATTTCAACACGCCCCTCACGCTAATTTGGAATAAATTTTTGGTGCTACCGTAGCACCAAAGATTCAGTACATTTCACCAATCATAACATTACATGTCAGTCAAAATTCTCTCTTTTCTGCCACATTTTTTTTTCTCTTCTATGATGTATAATACTCTCATTTATGGGATCAACTGAATCTATGTGCTACAGTAACACGAAAGATTTATCAACTAATTTGATACAAGATCTCACGCTTTCCAATCACAATATTGCATAGTGTATTAATTAAGTATCAGAGTGAAGCATTATCACTTTATCAGCACATGACAGCTTTTTTTACAAATGACAAAAGTAAATGAAAAAGATAGCAGAAAATGGACATGCTATATCATGAACTATTATGACATTGGAAGGTTCCTTTTTTCTTCCATTTGTGAATCACTTGAAGTTGAACCACAGGGATAGTTCCAATTAAGTAGCTCTTCAATCATCTGCATAGCAACTCTATCTTCTTCTTCTACCACCCCATTTACAGCATTATTATTATCACCAGCATGTGGTGACTCTGTGGACTCACCCTTTGTCTGTTTCTTACCAAGCTCAACCCTCATGACCCAATTAGAGTCAGAGCGAGGTCCTGCTCCTTTTTGCCACACTCCAATGTGAGAATTGTCAGCATCTAGCCTCAGACAAGTGAGTGATGGAGAAGGGTCTTTGCAGCACTTTCTGAGCTTTGTGCTGAGTAGCTCTGAAAGAGCCTTGGGAGATAAGAAAGAGTCATCACAATTAGGTGTTGCATCTTCAGCTTGATTCTTTGAAGTTGGGAAATTGGTCTTTGCATTCTGACCATTCATCAAAATGGCTGCTTGATCATATGCCCTTGCTGCAGCCTCTGCTGTCTCAAATGTGCCTAGCCACACCCTTCTCTTCCTTCATACCAAAAAACCAAAAAAAGAGGATCAAAATGAAATGTCCTAACTCCTAAGTCATAATAAGACAAGGGATATGAAATGAACGAGAGAAAGAGAAAGAGAGTTTATATATAAATGCCTATGATAGTAATGAAAGAAGCAGCATTGTATAAAAAAATAGTAAAAAAAAATAGAGTTTAGTTAAATGAGTTCATTACAGTAATGGGTGGCGAATTTCTGACACCCAAGAGCCCCACTGTCGCTGCCTGACTCCTCTGAACTTCTTTGCTTGTACCATGATCAAGTGGATACTTGTGGGGGTTAGACAGAGAAAATGCAAAAACAAAACGGAAGTTGCAGAGAATTAATATGGGTTGAGGGTACAATGTGAAATGTGCAAGTCTTTTTTTATGAGTTTGTGAGTGCTCTTAGGAAAATTTATATGAGTTTGTCAGGTAGATTGGACGGAAAGTGGAATTGAAACTGTGGACATGGGAAATGGATCCTTTTTTAATTAATATGTAAAAAAAGATTTTTATATTTCTCAAAATGAGAATTCAAATTTTTTTACACACCCTTCGATTTCCGTGCTGACATGGGTCTTACATCTAATTTTTTTTTTTAACACATGGGTCCCACATATTTTTTATCTCTACAACATGAGATTTCAATTCTCATTTAACATGAGAAATATAAAACCCGTAAAAGAATCATAACCATACAACAAAGATTAATGGTGATAATTTTATAACTATATATTTTTATATTTTTTCTCTCTTTCTTTATTATTATTCATATATATTTATAGGGATAAGTTATATTTATTACCTTTTTTCTTACTACTTCTTATTATCAATTCTTAATCGCTGATTCCGTTAATCTAACAGTTATAATTTATTAAAAATTAATAATTAATTAATAAATGTGATCCAATAAATTATAACCGTTAGATTGATGGAAATCAACAATTAAGATTTGATAGTAAGTGATTGTAAGAAAAAGAGATAATAAGTATAACCTTCCCTATATTTATATGATTATGATTGTACAATCCACTCCCAATGGACATGCAATAAAAGTTTCACCTGCACAAGTTTGATAAATCCATAGCTTCTTAACAACTGAAATAAATGAGCAGCGGGTAGGGCTCCTTGTGCCCACAAATTTAACAGCATCAAACCGTGCTCCAATTTTCAAAGTTGAAATAAATTTCTCACTTCCATCTGTATCCACATGTTCAAATTTCAAAGTAAGTTCTTTTGCTGTACCAAATGTGAAAAAAGGTTTGTTGAATCAACTATCCTTCTTCATTGGTTACATATTTAAGTTGAGATGAAGGGTCCAGTAACGTGGAAAAAGATACAAGTTCCTTCTTATCATGTGAATTCAAAATAATGCGAAGAGAATTACACTTTCTTATCATGTGAACTAGCACCCATCATTTTTATCGTATTTTTATTTAAAATATCATTATGTTTAAGGAAAATCCAATTTTTATTGATAAATGAACTTGGAACTTCAACCATTTTCTCATAAATTGCAAGTATTTGAAGAAAATAATATTTTGTTTTTTTACATGATGATATAAATGTTTGAATTCAATAGCCTATGTAAACAAGTCAGAAGATATAAAGATGGTTAGCTACACCGTTTTTTTTTTTTTTTCCTTAATTAATCCTCTTTTATGAAATGAAGAATTAAAGCGAAGAAGAACTACCTCGTAGGGTTTTCGGATTCACTAGTAAAGTAACGAACATGAAGACAATGTCCTTAACCGCTGGGAGCAACTTTTCGCGGGCCTTTCTTATGCGTGTGGCTTAAGCTAAAATCTAACCATTTATGGGCCTAATAAAAATTTTAGACTGTTGTAATTTATGGAAATTGACTTAGTCATCTTCATTTTATGGCGCTAACGGTATGGTTAAGGAACGAAGGTCGTTGAGGTTTGTTGACTATTTATTTATACAAAACCTCGGCCAGTTGTCCCTTTGTCATCTGAGCTGTCGGTTCGTCAATTTATTGGTAGGCAAGATTTTAGACTTCCATCCAACTAACGGTAATCTTGGTAAAATTGAGATTTTAAATAAAATCAAAATGAGGTTGAAAGATCATGAAATGTAAATTCGTAAGGTTAAAAAAATTATAAAAACGTAAAAGTATTTGGAATATTAGTAAAATCGTTTTAATGAAAAAAAATCCATAAAATCATAAAATCATAATGATATATCGAAATTTTAACAACCATTATGGTAATTCAAGTGATGCGGGAAAGATAAAAATGTGTTTTATCTTTTTCAATATTATATTTAAGAGGAATGATTTAAAGTCTTAATTCTGAACCCGTTCCAAATAAATTGTCTCATGTAAAGGATGCATATGATTTTTTCTTTCACCAAAAAAAATATATGATTTTTTTTTTTTATCATTTTAAAGAATATAATTGTATAATTTTAAGTGAAAATGCATAGTTGTTAATTTTTTTTACATTCTTTCTTCTTTACAATGCTCGCTTTATCTTTTCTCTTGATTTTGTGAATATAAACACCGTCATTTCATTTAAAATGATATAAAGTACTATCTTTTAAAATGATATTTTTTTTAAATATTTATAATTTTATTTATAACTATTATTTATATTTATTTAAAATTTTGAAAACATTTAAAAATATCTTGACATACCCCCCTAGTAAATGAAGTTAATTTCCGTTACTATTGTTGAAATAATTTGATAAGGACGTGAGAGACATAAATAATGCATATGGGTTGCCTGGAAAAATAAACTAGAGTATTCTTTTTATTCTAGAAGTGTTTGAAAACAGTAAAATTGGATAATGCGAAATATTTTATTTTTTATAATTACTTTTAAATATTTAAAAGTTTTATGTGCATTCACAAATCTATATTTTTTTATGTTTAAATTTTTAAATCTTTAAATAAATGATAAAAATTTATAATTTTTCGAATATTTTCAAATCATTAAATAAGAAGCTCAATGACAATATTAGAAAAAATATTAGACACAAAAATGAAGTATCCCTTTTATAGTAGGGAAAAATGTTTCTGCAGTTACTGAAGATAAGTTATCTGCATTTATTCCCAAAATGATATTGTTTTGGTATTGAAATCTTAAAAATTCTAATTATAAAGACTATTATAACCATAAAATAAATTAAAATTACAAAAACACCATGATTTCTGCCCCAAAATGACGTCGTATTGAGCTTACTGCAGATAACTTATTTACAGTAACTGCATAAAAAGAGAACCCATATCGGTAGGGTTCGCTTTTTCTGCAGTTAATGCAGATAAGATATCTGCTGTAAGCCCAATACGATGTCGATTTGGGAGGGAAATCATGATATTTTTATATTTTAAATTTATCTCAGACTTATAATAATCTTTATATTTATAATTTTTTAAGATTTCAATATCAAAACGACGTCGTTTTGGCAATAAATGTAGATAACTTATCTGCAGTAATATTTATCTCTATTTTAAATTATTAAAATTAATATAGTCATACATTATCATATCCCCCTTCTTTATATTTTTCTTCCAAATGTTATTATTATGGGAAAAATGTGTATAATTTTAAAGGATGTAAAATTGTGTCATTTTAAAAGAGAGAAAGATATAGATAAAGTAGGAGAGAGAGTTGACAAAAAAAAGTAAAGGTGTGGTGGGTCTTACCTTTTTGTGAGAGTGAAAGGATATAAGTTATGTCATTTAAAAGTATAAACACTTTTCCCTATTATTATTTGTGGCAGATTATATTTACAAACTTTTTTGTTTACAAACTACACTATATTCTCCCGGGAGAATACAACCTTTTACAAATTACACTATATTTTCCCGGAAGAATATAGTGTAATTTTTAAAAAAAATTCAAAAAATTTATAAACGGATCCTATCCCTTATTATTTAGTACATCTTATTTACCGTACGACCTTTGACCAAGCTCGGCATAAGAAGGTTGGGTAAGGATACAATAATTTAATCCAGATATTATTAATAATGAGTGCAGATTCAAATAAAAAATAAAGAAAGTGAACTCAATTTCAATTATAACTAAAAAATTCACCCTCTATTTTCTTAAGAAAATAATGGGATTATAATATAATCTGTTATGATTAATGTTTAAATTTTAATTATTTTAAAGTGAAGAGTGCACTTGAAAAAACATATGCAGAGTTATAAGTGTTAACTGAAAAATGAACGGTTCGGAATGCTTTCATATATTTTTCAAAATTTTAATCTAATTTTTTTTGTTGGAAACTTTTTATTCTGAAGTTTTTTTTTTTGGCGTGGAAACTTGAAAAAAAACTTTTTAATCTGAAGTTATTATCAACTTCAAACACTCTTATTTATTATATATTTTTTAGTTTCTAATTATAATTACCTTAAATATGTTTCAACTTTTTATTGTATAATTATATTTTACTTTGAAAATCATTCGTTTTTTTATTTTAACATAAAATAAAATAAAAAACAATTTGACAAACATTTAATGCAATAAATAAGCTAATTTAATTTTTAAGTTTTAATTTGAGTTGATATTTCTCCTGCAAATAATAAATAATTTTATTTCCTGTACATACATAAAAATGAATGGAGCTTACTCTTTTTTTTTTTCTTTCGATTTACTCCTCATAAGGCCTCATTCACTATGCATGAAATAAAGTTATCTTATACTCGTAAGAGAAACATTAACTCCAAATTTAATTAATTGTATATAGTTGCATTATATTTTTTTTTTAAATAGCCATATAATTGTATTATATAATTCAAAATAATGGTAACTTGGGTCGTGGACAACCCACCTACCTTGGAAAAACGGGCTACTAAGTCCATTCCAAGTAAGCAAGTGCTCCTTACAAGCCAAGGTGGGAATCAATTCTGGTTTTTGTTATCCAAAGACAATTCTCTTTCTTGAAACAAAATACTCCCTAGATTCTCTCTTCACGTCTCTTTCCATATATATACATCATTTTCAACTTAAATGTAACCTTTACATTTACCGAAGATAGAGTTTCCTGCTTTTTCCAGCCATTCCATAACAGTCTCCTACATTTTGTGAAAATTCAAATTTTATTTCACTCACTTTAATTACCCCACATGGTTATGATACGGATCATAGCATAGCAATTAGCAGGGGAGAAATATTAAGTGTAAAACAAAATGCTTCAGCTGCTACACGGGACGCTTAGCGTAACCATAATTGAAGTTGATAGGTTGCAAACTGGATGTAATTTGGATTTCTGCATGAAGGTATCTTCATTATAAACTCTCCCTTGTTTTAATCATTAAGGGAAAAATGGGAAAGAAATGTTAAGTGTGTGTTTGGTTTGTTTTTATTTTTATTTTCAATTGATATGTTTGCATTAATAATTTATAAAAGGCTTTAATGTTTCTAAAGTGATAGATAAGTTATCTACATTCACTGCTAAAACGACGTCGTTTTGAGTTGAAAAATTAAAAAATTATAATGAAAAAGACTATTATAAACCTGAAATAAATTATATTCCGCTTCAAAACGATGTTGTTTTGGGCTCGATGTAGATAAGTAATCTACATTGAACGTAGAAAAAACGAACCTTGATAAAAATGTCATTTGGTTTCCTGTTTTTAAGAATTTATAAAGAAATTAATAAAAAAACAAAATCTTATTTTTATCATTTCTTTTGTAAAATTTTAAAGATATAAAATAAAATCAAAACAAAATGATTATTTGTAATTATTGATAAAAATATATGATAAAAAAAAAAAAAAAACCAAATGTACCGTAAATATGTTTGAAATTCATATAATAAAATGAGATTGGTTACACTTATTATCAAGTTATATTTATAATCTCTTATTATCATTTTTATTACTGTCAGATTAAATTTAGATTGACATCTCCCACTAACCTCATGCATGATAATAAAAGGTGTTATACGTACCTCCAAACTCTAATAAATTATTGACACATTACTAAAAGAGATAAATTTTCAAGATAATAGATCAAAATTTTAACCTACAATATATTTAAATAAATTTCAAAATAATGGATTTCTAAACATTCTCCTTTAAGCTAGAATTAAGAAGGAATAGTCAGCGACTCAGCACACAATACTATTAAATTACTAACAATAATATTATTCTTACACCTGCTTTCATTTTATAACCCCCTTTTATGTGAAAAGATGAGAGAAATAAATCCCTTTTTTTCTTCTTTTCTCTCTTTCTTTTCTTTTATAAAAGAATGCGCATAACGTAACTGTAAAAAGTAAAGTGTAAAAATGACCTTATTCAATTGCTATTTGCTACCGAGGAAGCAAATGAAGCACAAATTGATATGATGCAACAATTGTAGCTATAGTTCAATATGGTATATGTTCTTTCTGATCTTTAAGGTTGCTTCATGGATTATATTTTTTTTGGGGATGTATTGGCCTGACAATAATTACCTATGTATCTCAAATACTTTATTGCATCACTTTCCTTTCAAGAGAAATTAACATATTTTAAGTTGTTCTCAATCTGTCCATGTTTCGTTTTCTTCTTAAATTTTGTGGAACAAAGGACACAACACACAAGGGGAAGAGATTTCTAGCCCAAGTCAAGGGTTGTCTGCTATGCCGGCCTGAGGCATGTTAACCAAACTTTCTAACTTTATATAATTGGTTACTATAGTTCTTTCTCTTTTATAGACATTCACATGCTTCATTTTCTATACTTACATGTGAAAACTTTTCTTGTAAATCCTAACATGTAAAAACTTGATGAAGATTGTTGGAACGAGACTCTATGCAACAGTTGATTTAGATAAGGCAAGGGTTGGACGGACAAGAATAATAGGAAATCAGCCATCCAACCCCAAATGGAATGATACGTTTGAAATTTATTGTGCTCATCAAATATCAAACATTGTATTCACTGTCAAAGATGGTAATCCAATTGGGGCAACACTAATCGGAAGAGCTTTTATACCTGTTGAGCAAGTTATCAAGGGCCCCATATTTAATAGATGGTTTGAGATTTTAGATGAAGAAGATCATCGTCCTGTACCAGGTGGCTCTAAGATTCGTGTCAGCGTGAATTTCACTAGTGTTACACAAGATAGAAGATGGTCTGAGGGAATAGGGAAATCATTTTTTGGAGTTCCTAGAACATTTTTCAACCAGAGACAAGGTTGTAGTGTTACTTTATACCAAGATGTTCATGTCCCTCGTAGCTATCTCCCTTGGATTCCAATATCTGGAGGGAGATATTATGAGCCTGGAAGATGTTGGGAGGACATTTTCATTGCCATTATGGAAGCAAAACATTTTATTTACATAACTGGGTGGTCTGTGTCTGCTGAAATAACCTTGATTAGGGACACAACTGTGAAAATAACACTTGGTGAAATGCTCAAGATGAAAGCTGATGAAGGTGTTAAGGTTCTTATGCTTGTTTGGGATGACAGAACTTCTGTTCCTGAATTTAATAAAGATGGCTTGATGGCAACACATGATCAGGAAACTGCGGATTACTTTAGAAACACAAATGTGCATTGTGTTTTGTGTCCACGTAACCCTGATGGTGGAAGAAGCATAGTTCAAGGTTTTCAAGTCTCAACCATGTTCACTCATCACCAGAAGACTATAGTTGTTGACAGCCAAGTTGAAGGATCGAAGAAGAGAAAGGTGACAAGTTTTGTAGGTGGGATTGATCTTTGTGATGGGAGATATGATACTCAAGAACATCCATTGTTTTCAACTCTAAATACAGTCCATCATGATGATTTTCATCAGCCAAATTTCACGGGTGCTTCCATTAAGAAAGGTGGTCCAAGAGAGCCATGGCATGACATTCACTGCAAGCTAGAAGGACCTGTTGCATGGGATGTGTTGTACAATTTTGAGCAAAGGTGGGAGAAGCAAGGTAAGAAGAAATTACTATTCTCACTTGATGAGCTTGATCAAATGCTGGTCCATCCATCTGAGGCAATGACATCAGAAGAAGATAATAGGGATACATGGACTGTTCAGTTGTTCAGATCCATTGATGCTGGTGCAGTTTCTGGTTTCCCCCAACCCCCTGCTGAATTTGGCCTTGTTAGTGGGAAAGATAGCATCATTGATAGAAGTATTCAGGATGCTTATATAAATGCTATTCGACGAGCAAAGAACTTCATCTACATTGAAAATCAATATTTCCTAGGGAGTTCATATGGTTGGAAAGCATCTGATGTCAAAGTTGAGGATATTGGTGCTTTGCATCTTATACCAAAGGAGCTTTCATTGAAGATTGTTAGCAAGATTGAAAAAGGACAGAGGTTTTCTGTCTACATTGTCATCCCAATGTGGCCAGAAGGCATACCTGAGAGTGCTTCTGTTCAGGCAATATTAGATTGGCAAAGAAGGACAATGGAGATGATGTATTCTGACATTGCTCATGCCATACAGAAGAAGGGAATTGAAGCACACCCTCAGGATTATTTGACATTTTTTTGCCTTGGCAAGAGGGAGAGTAAGATAGCAGGAGAATATACTCCTCCAGAGGAACCAGAGCCTGACAGTGACTATAGAAGAGCACAAAATGCTAGGAGGTTCATGATCTATGTTCATTCTAAGATGATGATAGGTAAGAGATCAATCAATCCTATAACTTATAATAATAATATCAATATCTTCTTGTCCAAACAAAATTTGTTCATGCAAATTTGGAATAAACTAATATATTGTCCCACATTTTGATTATACGTACACATATATAGTTTGTTTTACATTAAAAGTAAGGGTTGATTTTTTCTACATCAGATAAGTTATCTGCAGTAAGCCCAATATGACGTCGTTTTGGGTGAAAATCACGGTGTTTTTGTAATTTTAATTTATTTCAGGATTATAATAGTCTTTATATTTATGATTTTTTAAGATTTCAATACCAAAACGACGTCGTTTTGTAAATAAATGCAGATAACTTATCTGCATTAACTTCAACAAACATTTTCCCCTAAAAGTAAATAGACATATTTGGCGTGATTAGCATTGTTAGTGTCAAGTTGGGCACATATATTATAGAATAGACTAACATTAATGGTGGCATGATATGGTTCCTTCAGTGGATGATGAATACATAATCATTGGTTCTGCCAACATCAACCAGAGGTCAATGGATGGTGGAAGGGACACAGAGATTGCAATGGGTGCGTTCCAACCGCATCATCTAGCATCCGATGACCCACAAGGTCGACCAAGTGGTCATATATATGGGTTCAGGCGAGCATTATGGTACGAACATATTGGGGATCCTCATGATGAAGTGTTCGACGAACCACAAAGCAAGGATTGTATGAACTTTGTGAATCATCTTGCTGAGAAGAACTGGGAGTTATACACCAAGGACACATTTGATGAAAATGCTCCATTTCACCACCTTTTGCGCTACCCTGTACACGTTGCCAACGATGGAACTATAACAACACTGCCAGGGCATGAATTTTTTCCTGACACTAAGGCAAGAATTCTTGGCTCAAAATCTGATTACCTTCCTCCAATCCTCACCACCTAGGCTAGCACATTGCTCATCAGGGTAATTATCATATACACCTCCATATATAATTCACATTTCACAACTACCTTGATTAAAGGCTACTGAATATCTATATCATCTTGAAATTGTGTTCTTTTCTGCATGTACATTCTTGTATACTTTTAATTACTGTTAATCAAGATGGATAAAACAGATTATACACGTTCTTGATGAATTCTCTTAATATCATCTTATTTGAAATAGAAAATATCAGATAAAGAATATAAAGTTTTAATATTTTGAGAAAGAGATTCCATTGAGATTGGATTAGTGACAAGACTTTTGAATAATTACAAGTTTAAATTAAGGCTTTAATTTTTTTTACAGTATATAAGTTATATATATTCATTTTCAAAATGATGTCATTTTAGTTTAAAAGATAAAAAAAATTATAATTATAAAGACAATTATAATCTTAAAATAAATTATAATTACAAAGACACATTGATTTTCGACCCAAAACGACATCATTTTGAGTTAAAAGATTAAAAAATTATAATTAAAGACTATTATAACCTTGAAATAAATTATAATTAGAAAGACATAAATTATAATTACAAAGACAGATTTTTGATCCAAAATGACATTGTTCTGGCTCAATGGATATAACCCATTTGTATTCATTACAGAAAAAATGAATTCTAAAATCAACAAGTTACCATCGTAAAAAAAATGAGAATTTTTTCAAATACGACAAGTATTTAATAACTTTTTAAATGATTGAAAAGTTATTAGATTGATTTATTCCACAAAGATATATAATTATGCACGGGATCAATACTGTAATCGTGAAAATAAACAGAGTTAGCCGATTGGGTTGTTAAACTGCAGAAAACGCAAAATATTTGCTATATCACAATGAGATAAGGTCCTAAAATAGAAGATGCGGTAAATAATTACTTGGTTTTCAAGGGTTCATTTAATCTTACGTTGAAGGAGATATATTCTCTCATGTTGTGAGATATATGTGGTGGGATCCGCCATTTAAAGAAGAAAAAAAAGAAAAAAAATGAATGTCACGTTTTTTGATGGGTGTGTAGGAGATAAAACTACTCTTATGCAACATAAGAATAGTTTTTCCCTTTCAACAAAGCACAAATAAAATAAAATAAAAAAATCCTCGATCCTCATGAAAATGTGTTTGATTTTTGAATAAATTTTGTGATTGTAAAAAGAGGATTATATATCATTTCATTTCGTTCGGAATAATCGGTAATCAGGTAACTCCTTTTTAGATTCCGTATTTATTGAATTAAAAGTCTGAGGCTTGCCAAGTTGTCTTTTTTTAAGCCTTCAATTTTGGATCACATTGAATATTTTAGAATGATTACTTCTTCGGATTACAATCAACTTTATAAAAAATTAATAAATGTGCTTATTTATTTCGTAAATTACAATTTTATTTTTGTAAGAGTTACTTAAATTATATTCTCTTTCTCTCTATTTTAAAAAATTCATTCCATCCCCTATAGATAAGAAATGTGTATTCTGTGTTTGGTCGGGATTTTATCTTCAGATGTCATGCAAATGAGAGTGGTAATCCAGGTTCTCTATGTTTGGTTGAAGCTTTAAACAAATTTATCTACTAAAATGTTTTCCCCATCATTTGTCACTTGTTTGAAAATTGTGACCAAAATCACTTTTTAAGAAAACCACATTGAAGGTGGTATTCAAAAGTTTACCGGCTAAGTTGAAAAAGAGTGTCAATGACAATAACGAGAATGACCCTAGCACAAGTATCCTTGGATCAGTATATGTATATCATCACTGTTTAGAAATGCTATTGCTAGGATTATTTGATACTCTTTTTCTTAATATTTTTATTATTAAATTGATTTTTTTTAATTCTTGCTTTTACTCTAAACTAGTAAGATGCCTTCCTCTGTTTCCAAAAAAAAAAAGTAAGATGCCTGAAATTTTGTGTTAATGGCAAGGTACTTGAATAATTTGTATAAAATTATAAATTCAAATTCAAATGTTATCATTTATTTATGTATTCATATTCAAAATTTAAAAGGGTTACTTAAGTAATTTACACCAATTATTCTATCTATATTTTACCTCAAACCAAACATAAATTTTATAAATCTTACCTAATTTGTCCGGTAATTTTTTTTTTAACCAAACAACTTTTTTTACATTTTCCTACCAAACTCACTTTCCAACCATTTTCCTATCAATTATATATCCCTAAAATTCAAAAAATTTCTCCTCAACCAAATACTGATTTAGTCTAATTTAATATAAACATACCTCTTGGGCAGTAGTAACTAATTATGATCAGCCCACTTCTGGACCAACGCGATAATTAAGGTCATGTTTGGGTGTGAATGAGTGAAAACCCATTAAACAATATAACAATATAACAAAAGAATCCCAGACAAATCAGCCCAATAAAAACAAAATTCCATTATCAATTTTCAATTTATTTCCGAACTTAAAATATATATGGCTTTAATGTTTCTAAAGTGAATGTAGATAAATTATCTACATTCACTTTCAAAATGACATTATTTTAGGTTGAAAAATAAAATAAAAATTATGATAAAAATGACTATTATAACCTTGAAATAAATTATAATTATAAAAATACATTGATTTCCGCCTTAAAATGACGTCATTTTGGGTTCACTATAGATAAGTTATTTACATTAACCGTAGAAAAAGCGAACCCAATATATATATATATATAGGGACTTACATTTCTGTTCTGCAGCTGCTGTACGTGCAGCAATCAAATACTTGTCATATATATACTTAAAAGCATTAAATGTGGGGAATCATAACCATACACCTATCGTTGTTGCATGTAAAGCGACTGCATAAATGATTTTACCATATATATATATATATATATATATATATATATATATATACATATATATATATATATGAGAAAAATGTTTGTCATTTTAAATGACAGAAAGTTATGTCATTTTTTAATGAAACTATATTATCGTTTTGGTGTATTTTTATATTTTCTCTTCTCAACTTTATTTTTATTTCTAATTTTATAAATTAGAGAAAATGATAAAACACACTAAAATGATGTAGTGTCATTAAAAATGACACAACTTTCAGTGGCGGACCCAGAAAACTATATGACGGGGGGGGGCAGAAATTTTAATAAATCCAACTTATAGAATTTTAAATAAAATATAATTTAACAAATATATTAAATTGACGAATTTAACATAGATTATTTCATTTCCATATGCCATGTCAACAATGAAAGGTAGGAGAATCACAATAATAGACCAAAAAACATGTACAACGATCTCAAGAGATGCATCCATTAAATAATTTTAATAACAAATATAATCACATAACTAAAATAAATCCAAAAAGAGGAAGAAGCTCGCGGAACCCAAATTAGGCAAGCACCTAAAACTAACATCATAAAGTTTCATAATGCCCGCATCACTACAGACCCATCTACTTCAATTATCAAGCACCATAAAGCTAAACAAATAAATTTCAAAAATTATTGCAAACTACAAAAAGATCAAAACTTTACAAAGAGAGAGTGAAAATACTCACAACAGGAAAATGGGTATCAAGCTTCTTTTTCATGCTAACATATTTTGGGTATCAAATGAAGCAAAAGAAGGAGACTCGGGAAGTGAAATCGAAAGCTTTGAACAAATATACTGTACCGATCATTAACAAGATGAAATCAATGCAGCTCATTTCAGATCCAAAGAGCACACAATGCTTCTTTTGTTAAAGTAACCCACCAGTTATGAAAAATGAAATATATTATGTATTTTTTTTTGGATGTAAATATATTTTTCAGATTTTAGAGGGGGGCAGCCGCCCATGCACATCCCCCATGTAGGTCCGCCCTTGATAACTTTATGTCATTTAAAATGACAAATACTGAACCTATATATATATATATATATATATATATAGGATTTTATAAGAGTTATATTGTAGGAAAAATAGTTGTGTTATGTTATAGAGATTCGTTTTGCGTGCCAGAGTTTCTTTTTTGCTGCGGGCCCCACAAAATGGTGTGTGTAGGAAAATTTTTGTGGTTATGTTAAATGATAGATGATAAACCTTCATATATATATATATATATATATATATATATATATGAAGGTTATAGTCACAACCTTTTTTTTTTACAACCTCTTACAAACATACTTTAACACCGTTGATTTCCGCCAATCAACGGTTATCATTTATTGTGAATTAATAATTAATTAATGAGTTTAATTTGAGAAAATGATAACGGTTGATTGGCGGAAATTAACGGTGATAAAGTATGGTTGTAAGAGGTTGAAAAAAAATATTGTAAGTATAACCTTCCTATATATATATATATATGTGTTAAAAAGCTTACGTCAGCATACTTTGGCAGAGAACGGGTTCCAAGTCGTAACATGGAGTGCCAATCCTTGAAATAATTATAACAATTAATAATAGTTCTAGGCCTAGCTTATATTCTCCAAGACATGCATCACTTCCTTCATAGTTAATTTCTTCAGAAAGTTGAAACTGAGTTTATAGGAAGCCCACTAGTAAAATATCTCTTCCTTGAAGTTTAAGGAGGAAACTGATTCGAACTTGAGAAAGTACAAAAGAATCTCTCTTCAAACTTTCATGTTTATACAACATATCTCTTGCTTGAGAATTAAGACATCTCTTGCTTGAGAGTTTAGAAAGAATATGCATCAGATTCTGCCTCTCAATGCCCATCTCCATTATCCGTTGATAAATGTACCAATTCAAGCCAATGCCTTCATCGTAACTACAGTACCTTCATCAACATTTTACCCTCATTAACCTCCATTTCCAGGTAAGCACATTTACTTCATGAAAATTTCCCCTTTGCACCATCACGTGTAATTGATTCTAGTCATTCCATTAAATCTGCTTCATGCATGTGTAATGTGTTGTCGAAACTGAAAACACTAGATGGATTTGTTTGATTGTGTTTTGATTTTTCTGTTCTTAAAACTATTTTGTAGAATAATTATGAAAACAGTTATTTTCAGTGTTTTTTTATTTTGAAAATTAAAAATCAAAACAGAAAACAAAAACAACTCAGACATGTTCTCTAAATTTGATTCTAAAAACAAAAAATAGCTATAATTTTTAATTTTTTTTTACAAAATAGGTTTACCAAACGAGATTTTTTATTTTTTTATTCTGAAAACTAGAAAACTGTTTCTAAAAACAGGAATCAAAGAGAGCTTATATCTTTTTCGCTACTCGCATCCCCTCTTGGTTTATATATAACATTTTATTTCTTTCGCAGCATAGAAAGGGAGAAACATAAAAGTATAAACGTAATGTTGTATTTGCTTCACGGGAAGCTCGATGTGACTATATACGAGGTAAATGCACTACAAACTCTTAATCGGTGCAGTTTCAACCTCTGCAGCAAGGTACCTTAATCGAAAAACTCTCTCTCTCCTGTTTTAATCTTTAATTAACATCATTAAGAGCTAAAAATACAGACGTTACTTGCACCCATAAAAGATAAAAAAAAATAATTCCATCTCTAGAAATATATAAAACCATTAATTTAGTCTCACGTAATAGTTTAAGCTTTCGGGTTGAATTGATTCTTTAAATGGTATCAGTTATGTTGCACCGACACCGACATGTGACATGACATGATACTCCGACACGTTAATTCTAAAAAATATTAAATTTTGATACATTATAACATGTTTTGATATTATATAACATTTAATTTATGTAGTGTATATTATATTTAATATTCAATAATTTACCAAAAAAGTAAAGCTAAACTTATAATACCCATCAATTTTACAAAAAAACATAAGATATTTCAAATGTTCATATTAAACTCAATAAAATCGTAATCGTAATCTAACGAATGTAATAGTTGGAACCTTTAAAATGTAATGAGTATTATAGTGTCGGAGTGTCGGAGTGTCGGTGACTCTCAGTGAGTATCGGGAAGTGTCGGACACGACACATAAGGATTTTTGAAGTGTTGATACTTCATAGGGTATCAGAACCTCGGTCTACCGGGTTCGATCCTCATTGCCCCAGGGCATGTTCAGATATATGAAACCATTAACGTAGCCTCACCCAATAACTTAACCTTTTGGTTTGAATTGATACTTTACACCATCGATTGGTTCAATTTATTTTCCATTTGATTTTAAGTAGATGGACTAGAAGCTTCTCTAGCATTAGGTTTTGTCTTGTTAACATGCATAACTGTATGATATTTATTACAATCCTTTTTCTGAAGAAATTTGTCATCAGATATATGAACTACTTCTGTATGTGTCAAATCTGAACTGCACTATAGTCTAGAGAATAAAACTAATCCGAACTCTTATTCTGTTTTCTGTTCATCTCTGCTTTCAAATTTTGTAAAACAAGGGTACAAGTACTAGAAGAGAGGGGAAGAAATTTCTTTCCCAACTCAAGAGTCATTTGTTGCGCCTATTCCAATGCCAGCCCGAGGTACCTTAATTCTTGACATGTCTCTCTTTTGCTTAAAGCTATTAGAAAATTTATTTAACTTTCTTATTTAACATACTTCAGTTTCTCTACGTAAATGTGAAATTTCCTTCTAAGTTCTAATTCTTAACATGTAAAAACGTTATGCAGTTTAATGGGATGAATCTCTATGCAACGGTTGATTTAGATAAGGCAAGGGTTGGTCGGACTAGAATGTTAGAAGAAGGATCCTCCAACCCAAAGTGGAACGAGGACTTTCACATATACTGTGCACATTTGATCTCACATATTATATTCACTGTGAAACAAGATGACCCTATTGGAGCAACTCTAATAGGAAGAGCTTATGTCCCTGTTGAACAAGTTATGAATGGGAACGAAGTGGATACATGGGTTCAGATACTAGATGAGGATCATCGTCCCATACCAGGTGATTCTAAAATCCATGTTAGAATGCAATTCTCTGATGTTAAGAATGACATGCACTGGTCTCAAGGAATAATGAGTCCACGGTTTGAAGGAGTTCGCCACACCTCCTTTGGTCAAAAAAATGGTTGCAAAGTTACTTTGTACCAAGATGCTCATGTTCCAGATGGTTCTTTGCCTCGGATCCCAATATATGGAGGAAAACATTATGAGCCTAGGAAATGCTGGGAGGATATTTACAATGCCATCATGGATGCTAAGTACTTGATTTACATAACTGGATGGTCTGTGTACACTGAAATAACATTGATTAGGGACCAAGATTCAGAAAGAAGAATCACCCTTGGGGAGCTGCTCAAGATAAAAGCAAATGAAGGTGTTACTGTTCTTATGCTTGTTTGGGATGACAGAACTTCTGTTCCTGAACTGAAGAAAGATGGCTTGATGGCAACACATGATCAGGAAACAGCAGATTACTTTAGAAACACAAATGTGCATTGTGTTTTGTGCCCACGTAATCCGGATGATGGAAGAAGCATAATTCAGGGTTTTGAAATTTCAACCATGTTCACTCATCACCAAAAGACTATAGTTGTTGATGCTCAAGTTGCTAATGATATTGGAAATTGGCAGAGGAGAACAGTGGCATGTTTTGTTGGAGGGATTGATCTGTGTGATGGGAGATATGATACACAGGAACATCCATTGTTTTCAACTCTGAATACAGTCCATCATGATGATTTCCATCAGCCAAATTTCCAAGGTGCTTCCATTAAGAAAGGTGGTCCAAGAGAGCCATGGCATGACATTCACTGCAAGCTAGAAGGACCTGTTGCATGGGATGTGAAGTACAATTTTGAGCAAAGGTGGGAGAAGCAAGTTGGGAACCAATTACTACTCCCTTCAAGCATGATTGATGACACTCTTGTCCCTCGTTCCACTGTAGCAACAACAGATGAAAACGAGGCTTGGAATGTTCAGTTGTTCAGATCCATTGATGGTGGTGCAGCTTCTGACTTCCCTCAAGACCCAGAGGAAGCTGCTGAAAGAGGCCTTGTTAGTGGGAAAGATAACATCATTGATAGAAGTATTCAGGATGCTTATATAAATGCTATTCGCCGAGCAAAGAACTTCATCTACATTGAAAATCAGTATTTCCTAGGGAGTTCATATGGTTGGAAAGCATCTGATATCAAAGTTGAGGATATTGGTGCTTTGCATCTTATACCAAAGGAACTTTCATTGAAGATTGTTAGCAAGATTGAAGCAGGACAAAGGTTTTCTGTCTACATTGTCATACCAATGTGGCCAGAAGGTATACCTGAGAGTGCTTCTGTTCAAGCAATATTAGATTGGCAAAGAAGGACAATGGAGATGATGTATTCTGATATAGCTGAAGCCATAAGGAGAAAGGGAATTAGAGCTCACCCAAGGGATTACTTGACTTTTTTCTGCCTTGGAAATCGTGAGGGTAAGAAAGATAAAGAGTATACTCCTACTGAGGCACCAGAACCTGACAGTGATTATAGTAGAGCACAAAAGTCCAGGAGATTCATGATCTATGTTCATGCCAAGATGATGATAGGTAAGGAACTCTTTGATCTTCTTGTTTGATTCTTTTCTCCTTTCATATATATGTATGTGGTCATAAAAAAAAACCACTCCCCGTTAAACCCGACTAGCGAGTCGTGTGGAGTGAAGGTAATCCTTGTACGCAGCCTTACCTTTGCATAATTGCAAAGAGGCTGTTTCCTGGATTCGAACTCATGGCCTTTTGGGCATGAAAGAACAGTGGTAATCCGGTTCGCCCCCTTTTATGTATGTGGTCATGAATTAATAAATTCTTGTGACTTTTGCTTCCTTCAGTTGATGATGAATACATTATCATTGGTTCTGCTAACATAAACCAGAGATCAATGGATGGTGCAAGGGACAGTGAGATTGCAATGGGTGCATTCCAACAACGTCATATAACAGCAAACGGGCCACCCAGAGGACAGATATATGGATTCAGACGTGCATTATGGTATGAGCACATTGGAAATGTTAATGATAACGAAGCAAACATCTTTGACAGTCCAGAAAGCGTGGAGTGCATCAAGCTTGTGAATCGTTTTGCTGATACCAATTGGGACTTATACTCAAAGGAAACATTTGATGAATCTAAACCATTTCACCACCTCATGAGCTACCCCATAAAAGTAACCAACAATGGAGCCATAACAACCCTTCCAGGGCTTGAATATTTTCCTGACACCAAGGCTCGGATTATGGGTTCCAAATCAGATTACCTTCCTCCAATTCTCACCACCTAGACGTTATTGTGCTTATCTGATTAATTACCCCAACTTAGCTTGAGACAGTGTTTAAAAAGTCAACCATGTAATTACTTGTTGGTAGAAGGGTGGAGAGAAATTGAACGTATATATATATATATATATATATCTGCATATATAATTACTATAATCATTTAATAGTAAATGAAATGTCTTTTCTTTAAATAAGAATCTTTCACCATGTTTGCAACCTAACCTACAAGCTATAAGCTCCAGTTTTTCTAGTTTCTCCAAGACCATTTTCTTTATTGTATGCTTTCCTAGTCCTCCTAATGCTAACTTTCAATATACATATTTTAGAGAGCATGAATAAAGTAGCATAATTGTCTTTTTCTTTTTTAAAAGGGATAATTTGAAAAGAAAATTATCAATATCATATAGGAACGGTGACTATTTTGCCACGCCTGACCAAAAAAATTACAAAGACTGTCACATCAATAGTAAATTTTTCCAGAATGTCACGTGGGATATTTCGCTGCACCGTGTAGCGAAATATGCTTGCAAGTAATCCGCTACACAGTGTAGCGAATTATGTCACATCAGAATGCACAATCAGCAAAAATGACACGTGTCAAGCAGGTAGTAATTCGCTACACTGTGTAGCATATTATATTCGCGAATGATTTTTTGACACGTGTCACACTTTCGTAGGAAAAGGTGATGTGACATAATTCGATACACTGTGTAGCGAATTTTGTCTGCAATATAATCACGTGTCACGAAATTATTGGGCACGAAATTTGGCATTTGGATAAAAATTTTTACAAAGGCTGACATTTTGGTTAGCGTCTAGTTTGATCTTTTTTAATCACTTTTGATCCTATAGATTCCACAATTATAACACATAATAATAACGACACTTGTCATGTTTATGGCCCACATGATTAAAATATCAAATTATATATCTTTTTAATTGTGCTATTTTGATAGATGTCTCCATACTTTAAAGCAACTAATTTAGGAATATTCTTTTTAGATGAACTGATTAGGAAGAGTTATTTTACCTTTTTTAAATAAATAATATTATCTTAATCAAGTAGATAAGGACCAAATCAGCAAGAGATAAGTCTTTCACAACAAGAATGTGCTCCTGCAATGTCTTAGGAAAATAATGACAATGAACTTTAAAAAGTAAAATGTCAAAAAGAAAGTTAAAGTAAAAAGTTGTTGGCTTGCCCAACTTTTATTTCCATTTAGAGGGCACAAAATTTGATTGATCTTATCTAATAAGCTTCTGCAAATAAAGATGGGCAAAAGTACAAACCCATTGGTTGGAAAATGTAAAGTGACAGAAAAAGATTACCCTGTAACCAAACAGGCACTTTCTCAGGTTCCTTACTCAGCTAGTTGATTCTTTCCTAACATTATTTTTTGTTGTTGTTGGGAACCAAACACGTTGAATATTTGCTGGCTTTTGTCCCCTTTTAATTTCTTTATTAAATTCTGAGATGTTCTCCACTATTTTTATTTATTTTTATTTTTAAAATTTTGCATGCAGGGTATTGAATTATCTCCTTCCTGGATTTAGATTTTTAGGTGACAGATCTCTGCACTGACTTCTGTAAATGCATATCTGTAGATATGTTCCACCTTGGCTCAGTCAGATTCTGGCCTGCATGGGGTAAGTTCTTGAAAATTAAAAAAGATTGAATTTTTCATATCAATATACTCACACTGTTCTACCCAATTTGACTAAACCATGAAGGAAATCTCTTTAATAGATATGTGATCTTGTTTTTGTATATATAGATATATGTAATTTTAGTTTACTCACATTTTCAAGTGAGTTAGTTTGGGGCATTTCTCTTGTAAAATGTTGATGGAACAAAATGAACTCAGAAAATGGGTTATGCGAGATCCAATACCACTGGCCTCAAAGTTACTGATTTATAGTCCTGGAATTTCAGGAAACTATAAATTTGATATTTTTATATTTTTTTGCCTCTTTTGGGCTTTCTGGGTAAGTTAAGGTCTTTCTATGTAGTTTTTAGTACTATTTCTAAAGCCCTAATGTGCAAGGGGCTTTTCAGTGTAAGTAGAAATTATTTCATCCTGAATTTGATTTCAGGAAATTATTGTTACACAAACTGCAGACATCTTCTTCCCATATTATAAGAGGTATCTTTCTGCTACATATCATGGATTTTGGTGGAAAAAATAGAAATAAAAGACAAAGAAGCTGTTTTTGAGCATCTCTCAATGTTTTAATTGTAAAGATGATGTTGTAGTTCTTGCCTGTAAAGCCTGGGTGCATGCTTTATTGATTCTATCTTGCTATCCTTCCAATCTTCAGCTGGTGCCTTTATCTTTTTCCATGTTACTTGGCATGATAATATTTTTGGATAAGGTTTTTTTTCTGTTTATCTATATTTGAAGGAAATATCTATGATAGATGATTTATAATCTTTAATTAAAATTTATCTTGCTGGTTTAGTCAAATACACCAGTTAATGAATACCTGGAAGTTACTGCTGGGGACTGATAACTTAATATGCAGATTTAACATTTGTAGGCATTCACTGTAGTCTGTAACAGAAAAACTAAAAGCAGAAACCTGTTCTTTTATCATGCAAAGAAGAAAGACAGAGAAGCTATTTAGATGAAGTTCATATTTATTCAGTGTGCTAATTGATCTGAGAAAGTCTCCAACAAAAATATCATACCAAAATAATTAATAGGTGAGCATACCCACAAAGTATGCTGATAGATCTCTCTGTTTTACTTTCCCTTTAAATTAAGGTATATGTATTGTTTAGGTAAATGAGAAGAACAATAGTGTAAATGGAGTGAACCACTCATGCTAGGTTGGGTTTTTCAACTAGAGTGGCAATCTATTCCTGCAATTATTTGTCATCAAAGTCATCTTCTTTTAATCCTAGCTGATAGACTAATAGTTGGTGTTAATCATGCTTGTGGTTAAACCTGCTTTGTAACAGAACAGAGGTTGTCTTGGGTGCTTCGTAAAAACTCCGATAATTATTTCAATGGACGAGGCATCTAAGGGACTAAGAATTCAAGGCCAAACAATGAAGATCGACAGCAGATCAGAAGAGTTCTGGAGCAGCAGCGCTTTTGAAATAGATCATAGTGCAGCTCAGTCCCACGGAAGCATCTCATCGACTTGTGTATCAAACCATCCTTGTGATCCTCAAAGTAGTGCTGGCAGTCAGATTGATCCTCCTGAATATGTCAATCATGGCAAGTTTTCTGTTAAGTCATATGTGTCAGTTTATCTATTACCTGTTGGCTAATCAGTTAGTCTCATACTTAATCAAAGGGTTCCTATGATCTTGTATCTTCTTGGTAGCCATTAACTCTACTCTGGAAACAATCTTGCTCAAATTGTTAATAGAGTCATGGCTGTAATTTGTTAACTGTCCAGGGACAGTTACAATTAAAACTGCCTTGAAAAAGCGTGAATGCCACTCTTTTAGTGCTGGTTCTGCAATGCAGCTTCCACTTGTATTTTTCTTTTCCCTTCATTGTCTTATCTCTCCCCTCAGGCAAATTAGTTACGCAGCCCCTGCATGTCTTGTTGTCGTATTATATTTCACTTTTCTCTATGTACTTTTTCTTGTAAACTGTAATTTCTTTCATCTTGATATAGTCATTTTAATTACATGTAATTGCTATTTATTGAACTTAAGAGTTAAAAACTAGTATTCGGGATTTTCTTTGATCGCATATATAATTTTATTTTCATTATATAGCATATTTCATTCTTGTGTTTTTTTTTTTTACATTTTCTTGCATTTCTATCAATTGGTTGGTATAGCGACATAAAAGTTTGATGTATGCAGGTCTTCGTCTCTGGAACCAGACAAGGCAACAATGGGTTCGAAATAGAAGGCCTGAGAATCAGACACAAGTTGGAGAATCCAGAATAAGGTAAAAAAAAGTTTTTAAGGTTTCTGCAGGAAGCCTTAAAGTATTGACTTGTAAAATGAACATATTGCAAAGGCAAATATAGTATTGCATGATTTTTCCATTGATCATTTGTGTCCTGGTCCGCGCATTTTTGGCTTGCAACCTGAGCTTATACTCTCATTGACCAGGTTTCTACAATCTACATTGTACAAATATCAAACAGCACTTCCGCTTTTTTCCTTAATTTTCCTTAAAAGGTGGGAATTTTATTGTTTTGGCCTTAAAAATCTTCTGCTACTAGCGCATTTATGATCCGTTGCAAGAGCATTTTCAATCCAAGTAGGGAAATTGATTGAGAGGTGGGGGGAGAGTTGGAATTGGTCTCAAGCTATATAGCATTCAATTCAAAGTTGTTTTTTAACATGTTGTCAAGCTCTAATTCCAGAGTTTATGTTTCACAGTTGGAATGACACCTACGGAAGTCTACTTGGGACTAATAAGCATTTTCCCCAGCCCATTCCTCTTGGAGTAAGTTCTTGCATACAAGGTTCTTTATCTGTTGATATTCTTTTATAAGGGAGTTAAGTAGGTTCCCCCTAACTGATTATAATATTATACCTGACAGGAAATGGTTGACTTTCTTGTTGATATTTGGGAGCTAGAGGGTATGTATGACTGAGCAGGCAAAGTAGGCTCTTTGTTTTTTCTTAGATTTTTCAGCATAGAGGTGAGGTAGAATTTCTTTGTCCTCCTCCAGTCCTGAAGAATACTTGTAAATAGGGTAACTCTTACTAGTTATTTTTATTTTATCTTTCATAGTCTAGAAAACAGTATGTTTACAAAAATGTAATGGTAAAATTGCGTATAATTGATCCTCATCCTTGTCATCTCGCAAAGTTGGGGAGTTTTGTATACTAAATTTTTTTTATTAAGGATAGACAAATCATCCGCAGCAAAGGGCATGCTATGTTAATTTCATGCTTCAGCTGATGCAAGCTTCTGTCTGAGAACTGATGCTGTTAAGAACTGACAAAGGACATGTTATCCCTGGATGGTCACTTGTGTTTATGTTCTTGGCCTGATATTTGTCACCTCTCAAATTAAGATGTGATCCATCCACTGCTGCAATTTCAAGTAATTGTTAAAGAAATGAAGTAAATTAGAATTAGGGTAGTTAGGGTTCATGTTCTGATACCAATAGCTAAAAAATATTCTTGAGTTGCCTAGAGCAATTTGATCATATAGATACACAGTTAGCATGTTCATTAAACATATATTGAGAATTAAAGCTTGAAATTGTATATCTGACATTAATTGATCCATTTTTTAGCTGCTCTCTTTCTGATCTCAAAACCGTAAAGTCTGTCTAATGGGACAACTAAAAAGGCTAATACTGATATGCAAAGCCTAGTCTCCATCTAATGGCACAAAGGTTATCTCATATTAGAGTAAATTGGCAATACATGAGTAGTCCAACTCATTGCAGAGTATCTATTTCAAAACTTACTACAATATTCATCAATCGGTTAAATGCTATAAAATAATAGTTTTTCATAATTAATAGGGTTCGCTTTTTCTGCAGTTAATGCATATAGTTATCTGCAGTAAGCTCAATACGACGTTGTTTTGGGATGAAAATCATGGTATTTTTGTAATTTTAATTTATTTCAGGGTTATAATAGTCTTTATATTTATAGTTTTTTAATATTTCAATTTCAAAACAACGTCGTTTTGGGAATAAACGTAGATAACTTATCTGCATTAATTGCAGAAATTTTTTTCCCTAATTAATATTACCTTTGTATTTTAATAATGTCAAAGAATCTTAGGATACACCGCCCTAAAAGTTAGCTCAAAGGGTGGGAGTGTCCAAGGCCTTATAAACTCCACATTAGTTGCTCATACAATCAATGTGGGAATATATATCTCAACACGCCCTCTCACACGAGAGCTCGCTGGGCTTGAAGGGTGGACAACATAGAAGCTCACCTACATGTGGAAATTCCACTACAAAGAAGGTGAGAGGCGGTAAGATTTGGAACGCTTTGATACCATGTCAAAGAACCTTGGGATACACCACCCCAAAAGTTAGCTCAAAGGGTGGGAGTGCCCAAAGTCTTATAAACTCCACGTTAATTGCCCATGCAACCAATATGGGTCTATATATCTCAACAAATAATCAAATTTAAATAATTTATTAATATTAATTCTTAAAATAAAATAATTTTAAAAACAACACTTGCATAAACTATAAAGTATAATAACCTTTGTTCGCATACTGATTATTAATACACAATGAGAAGCGTTATTTTATTCCACCGGGTGATTGTTTTTAGGCAAAATTATTTTCGAGCAAACACATATTTATTAGGATAGGACGTTGGATTCTGGTCAATTTAAAAAAAAAAACTGTTTTTTGTCCTCTGCAATATATGTTTGTTTTTACTGGAGAAAAATCGAGCCCCTTGCTTTTAATAAAAAAATTCTTGTAGAACTTATTTAATGATAATTGGTTCAATTATTAATATTGAGTAAGATAGATAAAAAATAATAACATTTTAAATTTTATTTCGTCAATAATCATTCATCAATCGGTCAATATCATATTAAAACGAGAAAACCTTGTCTTTATGGAGAACTTTTTTGTAAGCAGTTTTGAACAAAGGATTTCTGTGTGCGGTGATATGATAGGGACGTCATATCGAACGACGTTGAGATGGTATGAAAAATGGGTTTTATATTTCTCATTCATCATGAGAATTCAATTATGTGGATTCTGTGGGACTCGTATGTTAGAAAAAAAAATTATATGTAGAATCTATGTTGACACGGAAATTAAAGGGTGCATAAAAAAATTCAAATTCTTATATTAAATAAGAATTATAAAACCCATGGAAATTTGGATGAAATGGCATGGTTGTTTTAAAGTTTTTTCCTTCTGTGTCACGGATGTTGGTTCATATGCAGCATTCGCCCAAGCACCTTTAACCTTTTAGTCAAAGATAACGGACCTAAGACCAAAATAAACGGTAGCACGTGCCAAAGCACTACAATGGGTGTGAAATAAAGAACCACAGAACAATTGTGGGCCTGTTGCCACGAAATTGGACCTAAACGCTGACTAACAAAGTCATTAATATTTAAGATCACCATTGTCTCCCTTTTTTGAGCTGAGAAATAAATAACCATGTTTCACGATTTACACATGTCTTGATAAAGATAATAAGGTGGACATTAACTCAACATCATGTAGTAATGTTTGCATCCAGTTAATATGTTTCCTTTAAAAAAGGTTTGGTCATAATATAATGTAAAAATATGTTTTATTAAATCGTCAATTTAAGCCTAATGTATATAATCTAAAATATTCTATTAATACAAGGATCGATATTAACTCACTTGAGTAAAAAAATTAATATTTTATTGAGCCGAGTTTATATTTATATAATTATAACTTGACTCAATTTATAGAGCTATTTCAATCCAAAAACTTAAATTATTAAGTGAAGACATATTAATAATTTTATATTTATATCATATTTCCCTAACATAACTTTCTTTATTTTTACCCTTAAATGCAGTGGCAGCCACGTCCACACGCCAACAACTGCCAAGGCAACTGCTTGTTTTAATTTTATTTTTTTTTGCTTATTATATATATATATATATATATATTATAATTTAACCAAGGTTACAATTATAATTTGACACCACCTAAATAGAACACTAAATACTCCATACAAAGTAATAATAAATCATCTAAATGTAAACAAACAATAAGAAACGTGTATAGTATGATTATTTTTATGTTTCACCTCTTTTGATTTTTTATCTTGTATATTTTTTTTCGCTTTATTCTAATCAGTTATGATATTTATTCTTATTCTTATTATTTAAAAAAAATTAAACTTAATCATAAAAATGATTAGTTGACCTATTTCAGAATTTGGGCTCAACTAAACCAAATAAGCTCATTTAAAAGTAGGGAAAAATTTGTCCTTTTAAAGGACACAACCTTATGTCCTTTTAGTTTTTGACACTATATCTTACCAGTAAGACATAATTATAATATAAAAAATATTTTTTTTCTCTTTCCTCATTCACTTCCGCTGATGTAGAGAGAAATTTTTTTTTTTCATGTTATAACTATGTCTTACCAGTAAAACATAGTATTAAAAACTAAAATGACATATTTATGTCCTTTAAAAGGATACACATTTAACCCTTGAACGTAACAATCATGAAACCAAATTAATATCAGGTCTACAGTTATAAAATATGAAGGTCCATTGAACTATTGTGTTCTAAGTTATTACACGCACAAAGAATAGTCAAAAACCTAATTCTCAAATGTGAGAACTTTCCATCGTGCTTATGGATGTTGTAAACATAGGCGATGTTCTCTAACGTGAGATATTGAAAATCTAAGGAATAGAGATAATGAAAGAGGAGACAAAGAACAATGCTTATTATACATATAATCAGTGGCGGACCCAAGAAATATTATTTATGTCTGCATATTTAGGTATGGAGGATCGAAGACAATGTCCCCGAAATTTTTTTAAAAAAAAGTTTTAAATGTATTAAAAAATAAAAGAATATAAATAAAAAAGAAAACAAAACTTGAACTTACTACAAAAATAAAGTACCTTTTGGGTCCTCAAAAAAATTTATTGGACCCAATTTATTCCCTTAGAAAAATAATTGACTCGTGATATCTCTGAATTTCAAAATAGACCCATTTTAATCTTTTTAAGGAATTAACGTAAGTCTTTTTTGAATTTCAAATGCACCGTGATTTCGACTAACCGAATCTATTTTGGAATTTAGAGGGACCGAGACTCAACTTTTATTTTTCTAAGAGTTTAAATTGGACCATGTAATTTTTGTTGAGTACTTAAAATATATTTTATTTTATTTTCAAAAATTTGTGTGTTGCAACAATACACGTCTGACGTTGCATATAATTATTATATTTGTTTGTTTTCATATCCTTAGGAGTTAGGACAATATTTGGTTCATTACTTATTATGTTGTAGGAGGAAAGTGAAATACTTATGTTTGAAATGCTTATTGAAAATGTTAATCATTTTTATATGTTTGCTTTGATATATAATCAATAGTAATTGTTCATTTGAATTTTTAATGTTATGTGACATTATTTAGTACACAATTTAGATAAGGGAAAACTTCAAAAAAACCCTATTAGTTTTCTCAGTTATCACTTACCCCCTCACGAAATTTTTGTATCAGTTACACCCCTATTTAATCGTTTTTTATCATTTACCCCCCTGATTGAGGGGGTAAATGATAAAGAAACTTTAAATCAGGGGTAAATGATAATTTTTTTTGGGAAGGGGGTAAATGATTATGAGGAGAGTTATAGGGAGGTTTTTGAAATTTTCCCTTTAAATAATTATGCTAGAATTTATAGTAAATTTTTTTCCTGATAAATTTGTATAATTATGATAAATATTTTCATAAATTGATATGTTAAATTTTTTGACACCAGCTGACTCCATCACTGCTTAAATGTGATTTATCTGAAAATATATATTTTATAACATAGATACATTTAAGTCTTGATTGTTGTGAGGGCAATAGTTACAAAATACATTAAATTGAAAGAATTAGTTAATGAAAGTATTAAAAATTACATCCACATCTTTTAACATTCTTTTGGTATACGGCAATATGAAAACTTGAAGTTAAGATATCTTCCAAATATTCAGTTTCTTGCTACTGGGTAAACTTGGTGGTTTAATATTCTTTTTTTAATTTCCCGTAATTGTTTTTTCATGTTATATGAAAGAATGAATAATTTGAACTGTTTAAAAAAGAAATAATATTTAATTCTCTTCTAATAAAAAATAATTTAAGAAATTGATAATAGCCTATGTGCGTGTTTTCTACCATTGAAAATTTTTCGTCAAATAAAGGGAGAAAAAAAAAAAAAAAAGGTCGGGGCCAATTCAAGAATGAGAATTGAATGCGATAAGATGCCCCCAGTGCCATTATGAGGTTCAACTCTGTCTGTGACTCATAATCACATCTAGCTTCCATTGAAAATCGGATGTTAACGATAACAATATTTTCTGCGGGAACGAATCGTTACGCTATACACTACAAACAGCCTATGGTTCTCAATGATCGAACTATCTATATATAATGGACGTGGCATTATGAATTTTTCTGTGGATAAGAAAAAAAAATCCCCTACAACATATTGATCTTGATATGTTTTCTGTGCGTCTCATCAGGTTAATTTTGGGATATTTAAGTATGATGAGTTTTATATTAATTGATAATAAATTAAGTTAAATTCATATAAGTGAAAGGATTCATGAACTCATAATCTTAAGATTTTTTGATTGAAACATGGTGTGGAACTCGTTTGGTATGGTGGTCTAACCTTAGCTCTTTGATGGTAGTCACCCGCCATAGGCTTTCACTGGACCGGCCTGACAGACAGAGTCGGGTGGGCTCGAGTTAGCCTAATGATTGACTAAAGGCGGATTAAATACTTGGCATGAGGTAGTCGCTTGAAAGGGAGTGTACCAATATTAGATTTTACACTTGAAAAGAGATATTATTGGGATATTCAAGTGTGATGAGTCTTATATTGATTTATAATGGACTAAATGAAATTCATATAAATTGAAATACTCATAAATCTAATGTGTTTAAATTTTGGGTTGAAACATAATATTAGGTTCAGTTAATATAATGAGCCAACCTATTTTTTTCTTTTTGGTAAGCAAATGAGCTAGCCTTAACCCATGAATAATAATGATGCCTAGTGGGAATTTGCCTGGTATCTAATATTCCCTAATCTTCTACGACGTCAGTAATTATAGAACATTTATTATCCTCCGGGACAATTATTTTTTAAGTCGCTTAATATAAATAGGAGGATAAAATTAGAAAAAAAATATCAAGGATAAAAACAAAAGATGTTGTGAAAGAAAACATCAAATTATTTTATGGTCCTGAATCATAGAAAATATTTCCAACTTGGATACGCGTGATGCAATTGGTCCATACCTTTTTCTTTGTAAATTAAGTGAAAAACTAAAAAATAAAAAGGACTAACACTCGGGTATGGCAACACTTACCACCCCCATTGGGAATATAATTCACAATGACACTATATGAAAAAATCCACACAGGTTTAACCTAATACGAGTTAAACAGCCCTGGAATAAATCTTTGGTACTACTACTGTACCAGCTATTTTTTTTTCTATCATTTTTTTTTCTCTTCTCTGACGTGTACGGCTCTCGTTGATTAGATGCACTGAATCTAGGTATATTAATACTACCAAAGATTTATTCATGGTTTACTCTCGTATGAAAGTTTTCAATGTGCTGTTCTTGTGGTCTTATTCGATTAGAAGCTAAATTAGTCGATATTAGTGAATAATCAAATATCAGATGATTCATAAAAAATAATAATAATTAAAAAGTATGAACTTCTAATGTTTTTGAAAATAAAAAATATGTAATATCTTATTGTAATGCTTAATCATTAGTTAGGGTCTATGAAGCACCGACACTTCAAAAACCTGATGTGTCGTGTCCGACACTTCCCGACACTCTCGGACACTCCGACACTCCCCGACACTCCAACACGCATTATAGAATTTTCAAAAAAAAGGTTCAAATGTTGATTTGCGTTGAGTTTTTAGTTCCAACTTTTAGATTCGTTGGATTACGATTATCATTTTATTGAGTTTAATATAAATATTTGGGATATGTTATGTTTCTTTACAAAATTTATGAATATTATAGGTTTAGATTCATTTTTTTAAATTATTGAATATTAAATATAATATATACTACATAAATTAAAAATATTATTTAATATCAAAACGTGTCCTAACGTGTGGAAATCTAACATTTTTTAAAATTAACGTGTCAGAGTGTCGTGTCGTATCGTGTCACGTGTCCCGTGTCGGTATCGGTGCTACATAGGTTAGGGTGGTCTTATTGTTTTTTGTTTGGTTCATTTAGTGGACCGGTTGTGCAGTTGATCTAGTATTTGGTAATTACATAAAAAAATTAGCTTAAAATTTATTTAAAAACACATGTTTTAAGAAAATTATTTCTCTTTCTATCTTTATAACTCTTCATTTAAAAAAATACACAATTCAAGAAAAATAGATAAGAGCTTAAAAAAAAACTCCTCCTAGGAGCTTTTAGTTTTCAGCTTATTTCTTCATTATAAAAAAAAATGAGCTTTTTATTATATGCGCTTTTCTTGAAATCTGTTTGGCCTAATTTATGCTTATAAGTAACTTCTAACTCAAAAAAAAAATCCAAACAGACACTAAACAAGTGAGTGATTATGCAACAATCGATTGTTTGTCAAGGTGCATATTTTAATATATTTATTACATAATTTAATATGAATTCAGTTTAACTGGTCGAACCAATTACAGTTGAACTATTGATTCATTGACCCATTACAGTTAATACCATTGCACTTAACTATTATCTTGATTTTGTAATTAATATAGTATTAAATATTTTTTAAATTCTTGTGATGTTAATTTTTTTTGCTTTTTATTTATATGATTTTTTAGAGAAAAAAAAATTACCGTCACAATGCCAGGAAGGTGTTATCATGAATTGAATATTATAAATTTTTTCATAAAAAATCTTATATTATTTCTAAACCATCATTTCAATATAAGAAGTTATTATCAATATATTCAAACAATCCATCATATTGTTGGGCCGCGCATAAGGAGCTCATGGCGGGAGAGATCGTCAACCATGGACCAAGGGAGCAACAACATTAAGTGAGATCGGAACACTACAATCAAATCCAAAACCTTAAGATATTAGTACATGAATCTTTCATTTATATGGTGCTCATTCTTAATCAACATGAAACTTTTTCACTCAATCATTCATAATTCGATTTCTCAATAGATATATTACGTGTAAGTATAATGACAAGAGGGTCTGTGAGGTGACTCCAAACAAAAGCAAGAACAATTTTGCTGGACTGCTAAGAAGTATCCACTTGCTATTTCTAGCTAGTTGATGTATTACTATAAGGCTCTGCTTTTTGTTGTTTATACATATAATTAAAAAAAAATACAATGGATACAATTTTCAGTAAAAATAACCAATTCAAAAGCCAGTAAATTGTAAATGACTTTAGGTAAGAATACATTATTAATTTTCTGTAAAATTAATAAATGAATAATGATATAAAATAATGACAAAAATAATATGATTAACACGATCTTAATCTGGAATAGTAGAAAATACTCTTTGTTAGTTTATTATATAAATTATGAAAACAGTGATTATCATCTTAAATGACACAACTTATATCATTTCATTCTCACAATAAGATAGCATTCACATTTTTTTTTTAATCCACGTATTTACTTAATAATATTTCTCTTGATATAAAGTATGAGCTGTGGACGAGGACATGTGGTTGGGTTTTCAACGAAGAGAGGGGATGTAACGTAATGTAAGAATTGACTGTTCTTTATCAGATTCACACTCATTCCTTTTTCATTTTCAGGTTCATTGCTTTGAGGTGAAGATGGCCACCACCCTTTGTTTTTTAATACGAGCCGTACCATCCAACTAATTTTGACCCTGACTAAAGCTTCTCTAATTATCATCATGCTTTCACACCATAAACATGCATTGTACTTGGATTATTAATAACATTAATAAAATAAACAGTGAAAGATATTCCCTTTTCCCTTATCCTCGAAGCTTGTCGTCCACTTGGGTTATATTATAGCCATAAATCATAGGATTTTATTAATCTCCTTCCACTAGTTATCTTATATGATAGAGAGAAAATGAGTGGGTTCCACCATTATATGAAAAAAGAAAAAAAAGAAAAAAATGGGTGCAAAAATTAAAATAAAAAAAAAATAAGTTACCTCATGTGAAATGAGAGTAATATTTCCCTAAATCATAACCCCTTTCTCTTGTTCTTGAAATTGCAACCTTGACCAAGGATTCAATATATTTCTGAGGTGCTTCCTAATCATCCAAATTTTGGGAGTGTGTATTGTGTACCTGCTCTATTTGACTATTTCTAACGTTTCATCACCTGCTTATCTGCACTATTCTTATTTTATTCCTCATGCGTTCATTAAATATATACAAATCTTTATTTTTTTTATTGTTCTCTCCTTTTAGGTTAATAATTATCTCTCAACAGTCAAATTGGATTACTATGTAAGTTGTGTTAACATTGATCATTGCATATTAGAATAGAAAGCTAATTCTTAGTAACTCAGCTTTAAAAGCCATTTCTGACAATAAATCATTATTTCCGCTATATATAAGGAATATTTTATTTGTATACTCAAATATTGTATTAGAATTAAAAACGAATTGTTTCTTAACTTAATTGAAAAGTTAATTCAAGAAGAGAAAAAATTAATCAAATCATTGCAAAAAATATGTTAATATGACATCTTTTATAATATTATTAATTAATTACAATAAATCTTTACATTTCCTAATTAAATTCTAACCTGCAAGTAATTTGTGCATATCCAAGGGTAGAAAGTAGAAACAACTTAACTAGGCTAGGATACCTTTAATTTTCAATGGACTTGATTTGTTTTTCAAATATAAAATGGGTTTGTTTTTCCCCCAATTACTGAAGGTGGTTATCTGCGGTAAGTCCATATGATGTCATTTTAGAGCAGAAATTATGGTGTTTTTATAATTTTAATTTATTTCAGGATTATAATAATTTTTATATTTAATTTTTTTAAGATTTCAATATCAAAACGACGTCATTTTGAAAATAAATGCAGATAACTCATCTGCAGTAACTGCTGAAACATTTTTCCCATATAAAATTCAAACTTGATTTATTTATCTAAATATCATTTTTTTAAGTTCTGACTTCGCATAAATTGAAAGGAGGCTATCTCTTTACTTGGAGCCTTGAGAAGTTTTTTTTGTGAGCCTGAACTATGATAGTCTCTTCCCAAAATAGAAAAAAATGCTGGAGGGCAAAAAATCAGAAAAAGAGGGATAGAAGAAGAATTTTCATTCATAAAAAAGAGATCACTAAATAAGTAGGGGCCAGCAGCATATTAATTTTTTTCATCTAAGCCATATGTTTATTAAATACTATCATGCCATTTGGCCTAAATTATAATATTTTTCCACCTTTTCTCTGTCATTATATACAAATATTAATTAATATCATAAATCAGAATCAAAATAATAAATTAATTAATTATAAAATAAATTCATTAAGCTAAAATAATTATTAATTCTCATTTGTGTGATTCGATCTCACATTTTCTTACAAATTCAAAAATATCTAACTTATTGGTAATAATGACAACTTAACGATTGTTTTATATTTCTTTCATCTAAAATATTCAAATATTTGATAAAATATGAAATGGATGTATAGAATAATAGAAGGGGAATATTACTCTCATGTTCTCTCACTTCGATTTTCGTACCCCACATTTTTCTTTTCTTTTTTCTTTTTTCTTGTAATGGTGGGACCCACCTATTTTCTCTCTACAACTATCTTATGTTAAATGAGACTAATAAAACTCATAATAGAATTAGATTAGAGTACAAAAAGATGTGGATATGATAAGTCCACATCTTATCATATATTTGATGTGTACTACATAAACAATTCATCTTATCCAATTTTTCAGGCAAACCAAATAATTTCATATATGACATAATTAGATAAAACTATTATTTATGACAAATTTCATATACTTTTTTTTTTAAATTGCTTTATTTCTTTTGACTTATTTATGCATTAGTTCTTATTTAAAGTTGTTCAAACAGTTTGAAAGTAATGTTTTTAAATAAAATTTATGTAAATGCATAAAATAACTTAAATTAAAAAAATATATTATATATTCATGAAAAAAAAATTAAATCGAATATCAATATTGATGATAGGTGGTGGTTGACGATAACGCTGGTAGTGGTGGTCGGTGGCTGGTCGATGGTAGGCGATACCACTCACGTTCTCAACCAAGTTTTTTGGAAGAAGAATATATGGAAATATTTGGGATGGGAGGGATGTAATATTTGTTATCTTATCTTGTCAAATCCTAACCCAAATCGTACTTAGATTATCTTATCATGTTATGGATAGGATAAAATGAGCCAATATGATAATTTTATAATATCAACGAGGTTATCAAACAATGGATGAGAACAAGAGATCTGAATAGTGGGGTGTATTGATTAATCGGAAATCTTTTTCTTATGTGGCTAAAAAAAGAAAGATTTCCTAAATATATATATATATATATATTACAAGTAAATAAGTAATACATGATTATAATATTAAAGCTATCTTTTTTACTCTCTTCGGGCATTGTCGGATGACGTGGCAGAAAGTTAAAAAAATAATTTTACTATTATATCTATGGGAAAAATGTTTCTGCAGTTAATGCAGATAAGTTATATGCATTTATTCCCAAAATAATGTCGTTTTGGTATTGAAATCTTAAAAAACCATAAATATAAAGACTATTATAACCCTGAAATAAATTAAATTTACAAAATATCATAATTTTCGCCCTAAAATGATGTCGTATTGGACTTACTGTAGATAACTTATCTGCAGAAAAAACGAACCGTATAACTATATATTATTCGTAATACATAGTTATAATGGATTCCTAGAGATAACTTTCTACCGTAACATAAAAAAATTAAAATGGAACCCCCAAGGGTAGCTCAGTTGGCAGCTGAGCTCTCAAGGGATTGCTTGGTGCAGGAATCAAACCCTGCCCCAAGCAGTTTCTTGAAAAATCTTTGGGGGCCAGAGGATAAGTCAAAAATCTTCGATTGGGGAATTAGTCTCATCATTTCTCCGGTTGCGAAACTTAGTGCACCCACCCTCACAATGAGGGGCTAGCCCAAACGGGCCGTACCCCAAGGACATGGTGGCCGGAGAAGGTTGAATGAGGATACCTCCTGATAATGTACCAAAAAAAAATAAAAAATAAATAAAATGGAACCCTTGATTAATTGCCCAAAAAAGTCACAATGTTTCACTAACAACTCTGTCATTCAACCATAAATGATATCAAATATTTGAATTTTTTCAATGAAGAAAGAAAAAGAAAATTTCATAACCAAATTATCATTATTGATAATAAATATGACATTCTTTAAATTGTAGGGATTCCAAACAGTAAGAATTATCACAATGTTTTGAAAGTTTTTAAATTTGATAAAATAAAATTCCTATTAAACACACCTTACCAAAGAGGGCACAAACTTAATCTCTATTACATTCAAAAAGATATTAAACATCTTCTTAGCTACCAAAGAAGGAATGAAAATAACAAAAAAATAATATAAAAGGAAAAAAAAACAGAAAAAGGGAAAAAAATAAAAAATAAATATAAAACCAGAAACTGGTTTCTGGTATTTGATTTGGTGGGAGAATAATACAAAGAAACCCCACTTTGTAGGTTCAGATACAGTGCACTTGAACCGATTCAGTGTATTGTCATGTACCCGAATATGTTTCCACTTGCAATAAAAGCTTCCCTTTTGACACACTCTAACCTCATTTTTTTTTCTTTTCACCACTTTCTCTGTTACTCCTTTTCTCTTTTTTGCCCTATCTCATAGGGTTTCCATCATCTTCTACCTCTGCTATCTCTCATGCATTTTTGTTCCCAAGAATTGTTTGTTGCCGTTATAGTCACCTTCTCCTTCTTCTTCGCTTTCTTTTTTGCTCTCTTTCGAGGGTTCTTTCGTGGAGAACAGCGCAGATTTGACCTCCCGGGGTTTTTTGAGCTGTACCCATGTCTAAAGTCTTCGCCTTTACCGGTAAGCTTTTGGTTTGATCACTTGTTTGATCCGATTCACGAGACTAGTTGTTATGTTTATGATTCTGTTAGTTTGTTGAGTGATTGTTACTGTTATCTCGAGGTTGCGGTAGATGTGAAATTTAAGTCTTGATTCTCATATGCTGGTTTTCTACTGTTGTGTATTTGTTTTTTCGTTTAGTTTGGTGAAGATTATTATTTGGGTTTTGCGTGATGAATTTCTTTTTACTTTTCTTGTTAGATCTGATGAGAAATATGAACAGACTGAGGGTCTAATTTTCTGATAAGATACTGAGATTATTTAGCGTGGAACTGTTTTAAGAATTTGTAAATTTTTTGTTGTTGGTAGTAGTAATTTATCTTTAGTGGAAATTTTATTTTGTTTTCAGTAATTAATTTTGTATGCATGTAAGATCAGTAATTTTGTTGAGAGTTGACCTGAGTCTGCTGTTGCCTTTGGAGGATTCATCGGATTTCTTAAACATACCTGGTTTCTATTGTTTGGTCAAGTCTTTCATTCATAGAATATATAATTCCTATGGTTCTATTTACTGGTAGAATTTATATGTTTCTCTAAATTTTAGATGCATAATTTTTTCTTTTGTGACCTTGGGTATGTTTGTTTTCTCAGGAAGTGATGATTTTTGCCTTGGGGGGTCAATATACCCTAACCCCAAGGAAGCGAGTCTCTTCTTGTCTCTTGGCCATCAAGGTGATGTTTATTTTCCTCTCAGGAAGAGGTCTCGCTTCAGTCTTCCACTTGATTTCAATGGAGAATGGTTTGAGCAGAAGCAGAAGACATCTATTGAAACTTTGCCAGATGAATGCCTGTTCGAGATCCTTAGAAGGTTGCCTCCAGGCCAAGATAGGAGTGCATGTGCTTCTGTATCGAAGCGCTGGCTTATGCTCCTAAGCAATATTTGTAAGGATGAAATCTGCTGCAACGACACTACTGGAAATGAAAAGGAGGTTGATGATCAGGGATTTGGAGATGAAGGATACCTCTACCGTAGCTTGGAGGGAAAGAAGGCAACAGATGTTAGACTTGCTGCTATTGCTGTTGGGGCAGCCTCTCGAGGAGGATTGGGAAAGCTTTCAATTCGTGGATGCAATTCAGATCGTGGGGTGACTAATGTTGGTCTAAAGGCAATTGGTCGTGGATGCCCTTCTCTTAAGGCTTTCTCTGTATTTGATGTTTCTACCATTGGTGATGAAGGCCTGATTGAGATTGCTAATGGGTGTCACCAGTTAGAGAAGCTTGACCTTTGCAATTGTCCAGCAATTTCTGACAAGGCTTTAGTTGCAATTGCACATAACTGCCCAAATCTGACTGAGTTATCAGTAGAGTCATGCCCTAATTTGGGTAATGAAGGTCTACAAGCTATTGGGAAGTGTTGTCCCAATCTAAGGTCTATATCAATCAAGGATTGCTCTGGAGTTGGTGATCAGGGCATTGCTGGCCTGTTATCTTCAACTTCTTTTGTTATGACAAAAGTGAAGCTTGAATCGCTGATTGTTTCTGATGTCTCTCTAGCAGTTATTGGACATTATGGCTTTGCAGTTACTGATCTTGTCCTAAATTGCCTCCCAAATGTCACTGAGAAGGGATTCTGGGTTATGGGTAATGGTCGTGGACTACAGAAACTAACGTCACTTACAATTGGATCCTGCCGAGGAGTAACAGATATTGGGCTTGAAGCTATAGCCAAGGGTTGTCCGAATGTGAAAAGCTTCCACCTTCATAAGTGTGCATTTCTGTCAGATAACGGGTTGTCATCATTCACAATAGCTGCTCCATCAATTGAGAGCCTACAATTGGAGAAGTGCCACAGAATTACCCAATTTGGGTTTTTTGGTGCCCTTTTTAACTGTGGTGCTAAATTGAAGGATCTCACACTGGTAAGCTGCTATGGGATCACAGAACTGAATTTGGAATTGCCAGTAGTTTCTCCTTGTGAATCGATTCGGTCATTATCAATCCGTGACTGCCCTGGATTTGGTAACGCTACCCTTGCTGTACTCGGAAAGCTGTGTCCTCGGCTTCAGCATGTTGAGTTGAGTCAGCTTGAGGGAATTACTGATGCTGGGTTCCTCGCACTGCTTAACAGCTCTGAGGCTGGTCTGGTTAAAGTTAATCTAAGTGGTTGCGTAAATCTGACAGACAAAGTAGTTTTGTCCATGTCCAAGTTGCATGGGAGTACACTTGAGGTGCTAAACCTTTATGGTTGTAAAAAAATCAGCGATGCTAGCTTGATGGCAATTGCAGGCAATTTCCCAATTATCTACGACCTTGATATTTCCAAGTCTGCAATCACTGATGCTGGGATTGCAGCCCTTGCACGTGGGAAGCAGCTTAATTTGGAGGTACTTTCTTTAGCAGGTTGCACATTGGTTTCAGACAAGAGCATGCCATCTTTGAGAAAATTGGGACTGGCCCTTGTGGGATTAAATATCCTGCACTGTAATGCAATCAGCAGCAGCTCAGTTGACATGCTTGAGCAACATCTCTGGATGTGTGACATTCTCTCCTGAGCAGGAAGCCTTAACCACACTGCAAATTAGGGCACCCTCTTCTTATATAATTAGTTGTTGCGCAGTAGTGTTTTTGGGTCCATTAACTATGGGTCTTGGTCATCTAGTACCTCGGTTCTCTTTTTCCAGAGCATACAGTCGTTTAATCTTTATTTTTGCAGGTTTCCTTGAATTGGAAATCTGTTCGAAGTTTTTTGGCATCCCATTGATGGTGATGCCACTTTTAAAATGGCTGTTTATCTCTGAGAACATAGTTACCGGGTTCTGGAGTTAGGTATCTTTTATCTTATGTTTGGCACCTGATGTTCATAGCTCTCTGCTTTGTATCGGTTTTGCCACCATGTGGGTCCTTGTCCCCGTTTCTTTACAGCTGTCTTTCCCAATGGTTTTTACCTAATTTTTCACGTATTTTAACTCTTGTTCTATACGTGATGTTTGAGTCTCAGTTTTAGTCAAGGGGCATGTTGAAGTTCCAGTTTGCTATTCCTGGTTGCTATTGGCAGTTCAGAGTTATGAATGATGCCTTTGTGTTCAGGGGCTTTGGCCATGGCAGCAAGTTATACATGTCTGCCATGACAATCTTTTCCCTTTGGGAAGGGTTGTTTTTTTACTACCAAGCCCTAGTTTTTCAGGCGTCATTTTTTTTTTTCCTCTTTGAACTTGTCATTGTAACTTAAATATTATGTAATGTTACTGATATATGCCCTTTGTATTGTTATGTTATTTTATGAAAAGTAATGAATAAAAATGTGTATTCTCATTCCAAAATTTATGTGCCTTGAGATGTATTTATTTTTTCGAAATATGGATGGATGACTGCTGTAGTTGATAGTGAGAACAGATAACGAAGTGAATTCTGCTGTAGCTGGACCCGACTTCCTTTGTAAAATTTTGCATCAATTGTTTAGGTTCGGTACTTTGTAGACAATAGCGCTAGAGACTCTACAATGACACATGTACTTCACATGCATGAAGCAATTATTGATGCATCATTTGTAGTCTCCATCTAGCATCGATATCGATACGGGACACATGACACGACATTCTGATACATTAATTCTAAAAAATGTTAGATTTTGACACGTTCGAACACGTTTTGATATTAAATAATTTTTTTAATTTATGTAGTATATATTATATTTAATATTCAATAATTTAACCAAAAAAAATGAATCTAAACTTATAATATTCATAAATTTTGCAAAGAAACATAAGATATCCCAAATATTTATATTAAATTCAATAAAATAGTAATTGTAATCCAAAAAATTTAATAGTTGGAACTAAAAATTGAATGCAACGCAACCTTTGAACTTTTTTTGAATATCTATAACGCATGTTGAAGTGTCGGGGAGTATCGGAATATCCGAGAGTGTCAAAAAATGTCGAACACGACACGTTAGGATTTTTGAAGTGTCGGTGGTTCATAGGTCTCGATATGATTTTTGATGAGGGGCGCGGGTTAATTGGGTTCGAATTCCGTCCATTTTGTGGCAAGACATGTGGTTCAGTGGTTACACTGTTTAAAACTTTAAATATTGGCCTTGTCAGCAAAGTCTCCACGTGATTAATCAAACGAAGTTTCCTTCTAATTTTGTAGCATATCATAGGGCTCTTCTGAGACAGACAGACCCACTAGGAAATTTGCGTGGAATTCGGTGGGTATGATCGTGCGTATCAGGAGCAAATAATCTAATACATTATCTATCAGCAAGCAGATTCCTATTTCTAGTATGATTATTTATTTGTGATGAAAGAAATGATAGTTGTGCAAACTTTATCTTCATAAACTCATTACAGATTTTCGTGCAATTCATTGCACCACAACTTATGTCTAATAATAAATTGTTCAGTGAAGTCTATGAAGAGTTTATCATAATAAAACATGTATAAGTATTTTTACATAATAAGGAAATATGTTTCTCATTTTAACGTGAGATAATTTCATATACACAAAAGTGGATGATACCTAATTATACATCCATCAGAAGGTCCCATTACACAACCATATGCAAGAATAAATAAATGAAAAAGAAGCTGTCATTTTTTTCTTTCCTCTGACATCAGAATCAATTCTGTTTATATTCCTTCAAGTCCAAAATAAAATAAAACAAAATAAAAATCTTGTATAAATCGCTTGATAGAGAGTGCCTTGATAGCAGAAAAAAGCATTGACAAAAAGAGAATCTTTCGCTTCATTGGATATCCTTCATAACCACTACAGATTTCCCACTAATGTTCATCAATCGAGTTGTTGAATAAATTATCAAGTGCTTATATATTAGGGAATAGTGTTTCTCATGTTGTAAGAAAATTTTTTCTCTTACATACATAAAAAGATATTGGATCCATGTAAAAAGAAGAGGAAAAAAAAAATAAACCTCACACATTTTTATGTATGTGTAGAAAATAAAATTATCTCCTATAACATGAAAAACACTAATCTCATAAATTTATAGAGTTGTTAACTTGATAACAAGTTCTCCTTACCCATGTTGTCAACTTGCAAACAAATACATTTTTAAAGAAATTAATTTGAACAAAACCTTTAAGGGGCATTTGGTAGAGGAGAATTTTTTTTTTTTTTTGCCTGGTAATCACGATTACCAGAAATATGCTGAGGAAGTAAATTTTCCGGGAATGTGATTTTTTCAAACTGTTTCTATATTTGGTGATGGGTAGGCCAAAATATTACCGGAAATATTGGCTCAAGATTAATGATTATATATTTAGTTGATTGTCTAATGTTACTGGAAATATGAGGTGTTTTACAAAAATAAACCCACTTTTCAAACACGATTTTCTACATAGGTTTGTCCTTGTCACCAAAAGAGAATAAAAGTATAAATGCACGGTTGTAATGTGGAACGGATGTGTGTGAAGGGAACCGGTTGTGGTGAAGGTTGGTGATGGTGGTGGTTACAATGAACTTGGAGGAGGAGGGTTTTTTAATGGTGGAACGAGGGGGAGAGACCATAGTAACATTATGTTTCGAAAAGGAGGACATGTCGAGAGGGTTAATTTTGTCATTTTATTCGTGTGAAATTTTTTCATGCAATAGGAATCCAAGAATATCATCTCCCCATGTGATAGGTATTCTTGGATAGCATTTTGCTTCACAATTTTTTTTCTTGGGAATCTGATTTTCTCAAAAAAAAATAAAAAAAAATATAATCCTTATACCAAATATAGAATTCTCAATATCAATTTACCGGGAATTTAAAAAAAAAAAATCCCTCTACCATTTTTGGCAAGCTGAGATAGTGACAATATAATTCGATGCATAACAAAGCAAAGCTGTAAACAAACATCTGACTCATCAGAAGGGTATCCACAACACAAACAGCTTGTTTATACCAATTGTTTTAACAGAGCAATGCATGAACAAAATGTAATTGAACCACTGATGGCAAACATTCTCAAAATTTTCGCTAAAATATCAACTGAACAGACAAAAGTTGCATACTAAAAAAAACATCAACTAGAATAACCTGCGAAATAGTTACATACGTTGCTGCAAGGAGGATATTGAATCATAAGGACAAAAAACAGGAAGCTTTGGGAATAAACACGAAAGAAACAATGCTGCTTGGACAAAATGACATCACAAACCACAATGCAAATCTTCAAGCCTTCATTGTTAAATAATTTCAGTCAAATGCTTCTTTTAATATTCACGAGATGAAACAATTGCTCTGATAGAATTAATATTTGGTTCTGCTCCTGCTGTTTGCTTAATGCTCGGCCGCAATCGGTTCTTGTACCAAGGCGAGCTGTGGTTTCTCTTCGATTATTATATCACCATTATTCACATGAGAGTCTGCTTCACTCATCTCACTAGACAAGGCATTGTTCTCTTCACTGGCTGCAACCATCTCAACTTTCTCTTCCCCAGTTGCATTGGACAAAGTGGTAACTTGTGTTGTTACAAAAGATAAGGAGATTTTTTCATCATTCACTTCCTTAGATGAAGTTAGTGCAGTTGCTGAATTGGATGCACTGATCTTTTCAGACGCCAGTCGAGGAGGAAGAGATCTTCGTTGTGGCTTCTTTTGATGAGCAGGAGTAATTCCTTTAGTGGGGTTACTCTGAGACACTTTCTCATCCAGACTTAAACGACCTTGCCGAGCACTGTTGTTAGTGTTTCCTTCTGACCCTGAATATGTTGAACTCTTCCTACGACCAAGCTTGGGAGATTTTGCTCTTGTAGTTGGTATCTACATTTGTAAGTCCAAAGGCTCAAGAATTTCAATTTCCAATGACAAAGACCAAACTTGCTCAGTCAAAACAAGATCAAGGAAAATTATGTGCAACAATGAAAGGTTCAAATAGCAGAGCAAATAAGACTTCAATTCGCCAAAAGTAAAAAGTAAGTGAAAAGCCATCTAGAACAACAAAACTAAGAACTATAAATTTTTTGCAATTAGATACAACTTAAAAATCTTGTAGACTGTGTTTCTAAAGTTAACTAAACCACCTAAATTTTAAAAACCACAAGATGTGTATGAGTCGCCAAATTTAAAGGTTCCTCATGGATATCAACGAAAGCAGGTAACTAATTTTGTGAAATGAACCATCCGATTCATCACTTGAAATTGAATTCATAATTAATGAACATCAATATATGTAGTATTTTGAGCTTTATAATATAATAGAATTATCTCTTACCTCACCTCCCAACTAATACAGGTCGGCTGGTCCAACAACCTCGAAAAATACAACTTTTACTACGAATGTCATAATTACATACTCAATCTCCACAATAAATTTTTTTCTCCATTCTTATATCCAGCGCTAAACTTTTTGGTCGCGCAACTAAACAATTTATGCATTAGCTGGAAAGACCACACCTAGGAGATTAATTAATAGCTGTAAATGTAAGTTAATTTTTATATATTTAGTGGATACAAATCATTCTTAATCACAGGGTACTTAAGAACAAGCCAGACAATTAATTAGACAGACAATAATTGATGGAGTGAAGTAGGAACAGTGAGAAGAAAGCTTCAATCAGCAGAGATCGCTCTTTCCAAATGAATTCAGAAAATTGTTGTCTGCTCTGACAATCTGAAGTCACACTAAATATGTGGGTGTGTGCACATCTACGCACTTGTGATTCACATAGCAACATAAACATACATGACATATGGCTTCAAAAAAATCACGCAAATAATTAGGCAGAGAACACACACTGGGCTTGCATGCAACCAGACAGACAGGCGTGCACACACACAAACTTACCTTCTTTAACTCAACCCTAGGAGGAGGAGGCTCCTGGTAGAAGCTTGGCATTGGAGTTGCTTTAAATGCTAGAGCCTTCCTAAGCATCTTAATCTCAGCTTCTTGTGTCTCCTATAAAAGAAGTGAAAGGTTGATGTGATTAAAAGGTGATATCTGCAAGTTACGATACACCCTAGATAAAAAATATATCACCTTGGTTTTTGCTTGCAGGTTACTCTCTTCCATTTCCTTTGCATGAATCTTTTCCTCAAGCTTAGAGTAGAACTGGCCACCAAAATATCATTTTTTTAAAAAAAAAAAAAAAACCTTATTCAAAAGATACCTCATGGTAACAAAAGGTGGAAGCAAGTAATAATAAGTTACCTCTCTTCTTCTGTGAGCTCGCTCACCACACTTGAAACTGAACCCATAATTTGGAAGTGTCCCCAACTTACGAGGTTTGGCATCTTCTGCAGTAGGACTTATATGTGGTTTAAGGATAAACCATAATCATACACTGCACCACTCTCAATAATGAACTTACTAAATATAAAGAAATCCCCATTAGTTCCCAATATCCACTCACAAGGAAGAAGAAACAACACTCAATATCAATCAGAAAAAAAGGATACGAAGAAGATTCTGCTTCTCCTTGAAGATTATGGACTCCCTTCTTCAATAATTGTGGTCTAGTCTTCTCCCTATATCCAAGTAAGATGATTTATTCTATATACCATATTCTTTCTTCAACTAAGATATGATGAAACCTTCAGAAATAAATGCAAAGCATTACATACATTGGTGCTTCAGCAGATGCTGCATTAGACTTTCCAGGGTGCTGAGAGAAGGTATTAAAATTATCAGGAATGCCAAAACTGAATTTTTTATTACCCAAAACCAAAAAGATAAAAGAAGAAATCAAAAAGGCACAATTATCCGAATGCCTGATTACCTGTGTAAACATTTGGTAAGCAATCAAAGGTAACAACAAAGTTTACCTTGGACAATCGAGTTTGCTTGTCATTGAATGATCTGTTTTTAATAGACTGACTTGGGTGAGAGTCTAAAGCAAAAGTTCCATTTGAAACAGTAGATGAGGTCTTTTCATCTTTTCCATCTTCGCTCCTTTTTACCAAACTTGCATGAACACCTCTGGGAGTAGGGGCCTTTGCATTCTTATTCTTAATGAGACCCTTTCGTGCTCTTAACTGCTCTGTTTGATCTATGATTTTCAATTCCTCTTCCTAGAATTAGGACAATACATTAGAGATTCAAAAAACATAAATAAATTAATGGAACCAATTCAAGAAAAAAAGAAATCCTTTCACCTTAGAAATGGTTACATTGTTGTCATCTATGTTGTCATTTGATCCTTCCTTGATTTCTGCCACAGACAAGTTATCAGTTGCAGTGCTATCCGACTGGTTGAAATTTTCAAAATTTCCATTTGGAGCAGTTTCTGTAATTCCAGTAAAACTGGGGTCTACATCATTTGAAACAACACCATCCTTTCCAGAATCAGATGGTTCTTCGTGAACACCATTTTGGTGGACAGCTTCAAGTCCAACAACAGGCGGAAGGGTACTTGGATCCATCATTCACGCCAAGCTACAAGTTACAAAGAACCAATGAACAGCAACTTAGAGATAATATAAGACTGCAACGAACAAATTATGTTGTTACAGAACAAGTTTTACCATTCATGTGGCCTTTATATGAAAAATTCATCTTTTGCCCTGTTAGCTGGGATGATTTCGAAAAGTATCTAAACAATCCTCATAATTTTTCTTTTATTATCCAAAGAACTAAAAGAGATTGATTATCATCATTCAGAAAATAAAATTCATCAGCATTAGAGTCTAATGGCAACTTACCCACTTGAAGAAAGAAATATAGGAGCGAGAAGGAAAAATAGTAGACCTGTGATGTGATGTCATGAGTTATTTACCAGTCAAAAAGTTGAAAGCAACATAACGCAATAATCATAATTCATAGGTTTCAATAAAATATGACATAAATCAATAATGTAGAGCACTCTAGTTAGATTAAAAGATGCATCTAATGGGAACTGAGCAGGTATCGGTCAGAGCATGTATTCGATGTTCCCTAATACTATTTTTGGAAGAAGTTTAAAGCTTTAATCCCGGGACCCGCCCCGAATTGGACTAGTCACGAATCGACGAACCAATTGGAATATCTCAAAAAAAAAAAATGATTCTAATCTCCGCTTGGTTGCCAAGTGCATGAAGACAAATTGAGAAGAGGGAAAATCTTTTTTTTCCCCTTTGTGTAAGAGACTATTAGGCTTCAAATAATAGAGAGTCAAAGACCTGATTGAAAAGCTCTAAATCATCAACATGCATCTGCAGCATTTTCTTAGGTCTTAGCAACCAAATGAAAAAAAAAAACTCGGCTATGAACTAACATCATCAATATAGGGAAGTAAAGTAAGCAAATCAAATCAGGGGATAGTGAAACAAACGAGAGTAGCATGCTCCATAGTGCTCCGATTCCCACACTCCCATTTCCAAGTACAAAACTTTCACCCACGAAATATCCCAATGAGGACAAAGCTCCATTTTGCGGCAGAATACAAATCAACAACAATACACACTACACTACAATCTAACTCAAATTAAAAAAAAAAAAATGAAAAAAGAGAAACACAAGCCATAAAAATAAAAATGAAATTTTGTTGAGTTCCCAGAAAGCCATGTGAGTGAAATTACCTGTGATATCAAAAGCTAACTGAATAGCATTGTGAGTTGAGAGATCTGAGGGATGGAGGATCCGAGCCCGACCAACAAGATCCGAAAGATTCAAACTGTAGCAGTAGGTGCTGCTGTCGCTGATGCTTTATCTTTTTTTTTTTTAAAAAAAAAAATTAATTCTTAAAATTTAATTTTAGAAAAACAAAAGAAAAAGAGAGAAACAAATCGAGGAATATAAGGTTGAGAGAGTGAGAAGTGTCTCTTAGGAGACAGCGGTTTTTTTCTTTGAACTCCGAAATCCAAATGCTGGATTTAAATTTAAATTTCAATTTAATTTCAATTTCATTTTCCAGGTCAGGCCATGTCGCTTTCTCTGCTGTAGTCACATACGTCAAAATCTACGGTAACATCAAGTTATACGGTTCTCACCAAATATTAATTATGTAACCATTGCGATTGCGAAGTAGAAATTACGAAGTTTACGAGAGATGCCTCTAACCTTATTCGACTTTGATTCTGTTTAACCTTATATAAATTTAAATGTTATGTTATGCATAAGTAAGTAATCAATTTTAATATAAGAAATATAAATTAAATAATTTCTTTAATATGCATTTTGAAAAATAATATTATGTTATTCATAATTTATTCAATCAAAATTTTATTATGTTATTCAAAATGTATTCATTCAAGGGTATAACTCGTATAATTTATTATTAATTTTCAATTTTTTTTTAAAAAAAATTGTGATTAAGCTTAGCCAACTCGAGTTTAACTCTAAATTTGACCTTAATCCTAGCTTACAGGACTAGTCTTAAGCACCTTTAATAATAACTAATTATTTTCCTATAATTTTTGTTTTTCAGTGGAGAAGTTGAAGTAGATAATACATAAACTTCTACCAAAGGAAAAAATTACATGCACTTCTACTTTTTTTACATTTTCATCTGATTCATTGTTTTAAACAAAAAATTAATTTAAAAGTGTTTTAAAATAATTAATACAAAAATGTAAATAAACATTTTCAAATATCAATATCCTCGCCTTACATTTTGGTGTGATGCAATTTATTATTTGCTTAACATTTTTGCAATGTTTTTATAAAATATATACAATGCAATACCAGAAAGTGTGGTTGTTTTATTCAAAAATATATTCTGTTGGTAATTTAACTACATGGGGTTTCTTAGTAAAATATTTTTACATTAGAATAAAAATAATGATATTTTAGTTATTCATTCAATGTTTGGAAAAAGATGGGGTTTATTATTTCTCATGTTCTTCTACACACATAAAAGTGTGTGATATTCATATTTTTTTATTTTCCTCTCTTCTCGTCACTTTGGCTCAATGTGTTCCATATACTTTTATGGGTGTTTAAAAGATAAATTTATCATATATAACATAAGAAATATTAAACCAAAATAAATAAATAAATACTACTGTTATAAGATTGAAACAATAGTAAATAATGCTATGTGTTTTTCATAGTTTTTTTTCATAGTTAATTACCAAATAGTATATTCATTTTAGAAAATAACCCCGCTTTTCAGTTTATTTGTTTGAGAATTTAATTAATTTGTACCGTTAATGCAAACGATTTTTACACTACACATTACTATTTACTACCTTTATTTTAATAAATTCGGATATCATATGAATTACTAATATTGAATAAAAATCCCCCCTAACACCTAAGTTTAGAAAATATTTTTTTGTTTGTTTATTTATCAGAAATTTAATTGATATGCATTGTTAATGTAAAATAAATTTAACTAAAAATAATTATTTACTATCTTTTTTTGGAAAAAAATATTTGTCATTTTAAATGATATAAAGTTATGTCATTTTAAGAGAGATAGACACAAAATAATTTTTTGATTTAATTAAAAAAACCACCAACTTTCTCTCTTCTATGATTTCCATTTTTTGTGTCTATATCTCTCCTAAAATGATATAATTCATGTCATTTAAAATGATAAACACCAAATCCATCTTTTTTAATTAATAAGATAACGAAATAAAATTAATAATGATATATTGAAATATTAATAAATGTCAATATAAAGTTTTTTATATTGACAGTATATATCAATTAAACTTATTTGTTAAAGGCCGTCGTATCCTTTTTTTTTTTCTTTCTCAAATGCTTTTTCCTTTTAACAAATTTGGATAGAAAAGGACATGTTATATTCAAATCAATAAAAAAATGTTTATATTTTTAAATTACTGATTAAAAAATCTTTCTCTCTCTATGTATATATAATTTTTGATTTGTATTATTTAATACTTTTTGAATAAATAACATGTGTCTATTTTAAAATAATGGTTTATCAACAAATACTCTTATAATAGTAATTAATGAACATTTAAGATTTCTTATTAAATATGTGTAATTAATTTAAAAATAATAATAATAGGTTTTTAGAAACGAGTCCACTTAAGTATTTCTTTTAAAAAATTATAGATTTAATATAAATATTACAATTTGAGTGTTCATATTATATTTTGCGTTACGAAGAATAATAAAAAATATAAATAATATATTTTGTGTTTCTGTAGCCACGGTGTGTATATTTATAGGATTTATCATCTATCACTTAACATGATCATAAAAAATTTCCTACACACACATTATTTTATGGGACTGACAGCAAAAAAAACTTCAGCATACAAAATGAATCTCTATAACATAACAGAAATACTTTTTCTACTATATAACTCTTATAAATCCCTATATTTATTGAGTGTGAGTAGATGGAAAACCGACCAATTAGCGTACGCTGTCGGGGGCCCGAAGTCTTGTCTAAGAGTCAATAAATTTCTTCCTCTTTTTTTGGGCTTTGGCATTAAAAAAATGATTTCAAAGCACCATCCATTTGTAGTACATAATTCTCTACGCATAAAATGTTTACTTACTAACCCAATGGCATAGCTTACTTGACAGCTGAGCTTTCAAGGAATTGTTTGGTGCATGGATTAAATCATGTCTCAAATAGTTTCTTAGAAAAATTTTGGAGGCAAGAGGATAAGTCAAAAATCTTTGGTTGGGGGGATTAGTCTCGTCCTGGTTACGAAGCTTAGTGCACCCACCCTCACAATGAGGGGCTAGCTCAAACGGGTCGTACCCCGAGAGCATGATGCCCGGAGAAGGTTGAATGTGGATACCTCCTGGTAATGTACAAAAAAAAATGTTTACTTACCGAAAATACCAAGTTTTAATGGAAAAATATTTTTCTTTTTAAATGACACAACTTATATCATTTTACTCTCATAAGAAAATGTAATTTACACCTTTATATTTTTTTATCAACTCTCTCTTCTTTTATCTATCTTTTTCTCTTACTTAAAATGGTACAACTTTACATTCTTTAAAATGATAAACATTTTTTCCAATTTTAATACATAAGTTTCAAAATTATTGATTTCTTTATTTTTATAATAAAAAATTGAGAAAATATTTTCTCATGTCGCATTAGAATTCAATTATCATGTTGTGATTCTTTGATTTGCGTGCAAAGCTTTTTTTTTTTTTAAATAAGTGTGGGACCCACCAGTAGTTGAGTCATAACATGAGAATTGAATTCTCATACAACATGAGAAAATCAAATCCCTAAAAAATTAATGATTTGATGTGACAAATCAACTATGTTTGAATTTGCTAGATGTTTATTTAAAGAGAAAATCATTTTTGCATCTGCAAAGAGTTAGTGAGTTTTGATTTTTTACCTCAGTGACAAGTATTTGCATCTGCCGCAGAAAAATAAAATTTTGTTAAAACACTTATATCAGGATAGATGGGGACACAATAATATTGTTTTTTTCTTCTTTTAAAATTAAACTAAATGGCATGTGTCATGAATTGGATCACCTCCAACTTTTATTTTCAAAATTAACCTGATCTTTAAACCTGTTAAAGTGCTAATTTACTATTTATCAGTTTGATTATTTGTGGTTGAATTAAAATTAACGTTAATTATGTATATATATTTTAATATTATATAACATCAAATAAAAAATTAGATAATATTATATGTTTTGTGAGATAAAAAAACCAATAATAAGAAATAATAAAGATATATTAAATATCACGTGTAATAAAAAAAAACCCATTATATTGCTTAGTACTTCAAAATTTCATATTGAACGGTGTGTGAAGCATTTAAATTTGTGATTGTCGGTTCTCCTGTGACAGCAAAAAAAATGTCTGCTGTCACATACATTAGGCCATAATTTATAAAATAAAACTAAAATAAAATAAATTAAAATCACGCTTTTCGAAAAGCCTACGAGATAAAGAGATAATCTACCGTAGCAAGAGAAGTATAATTCCGTTTAAATATATTCTAGTATAACAGTTAAGAGAATATTATAATTGTAAGTCTCACATAACCGGAGTATCTACTAAAATATCAATTTTTGTCAAAAAAAAATTTATCCAAATATTACATGAACAGAGTATTTATTATCAGATTATCATGTGATATGAGAAAATATTGTGTGTAGGAAAAAATTTATGATCATGTTAAATGATAGATGATAAATCTTTTAAATATACTAGTATAACAGTTAAGAGAATATTATAATTGCAAGTCTCACATAACAGGAATATCGACTAAAATATCAATATTTGTCGAAAAATTTATCCAAATGTTAGAGTATTTATTACCATATTATCATGTGACATAATTCGTTATGATTGGTAGGGAATTACGTTTGTCAATGATTTTGTGATAAGTGATCCATTTTTGCATAAAAAAGCTGACTAAATGAACTTCGCTACTAGTGATAGTGAATTTGGTATGCAAGGTGGCTACGTGTCACGAAATTATAGGCGATCAAGTTCGCTACATGTCATAATGAATTACGTTGGGTGTCAATATGGTAAAAAGTAATGTTCACATGGTATTTGGATAAAAAATTTGTCAAAAATACACTTTGGTCACTGTTCCTACGTAACAAGTGAAACATCTAATGTTATTATATACATAAACAATATATAAAATATTCCTTAAAAAAAAAACTAAAGGCAAATAAGCTAGAATGGTGACTCTATAAAAGTATAAAACAAAACAAAGGGGTCAGGCAAAAAAAGTTGTTATGTTGAATATGTATATATAAAAAAAAAGTTGTTATGTTGAACCAAAATTCAAAACCAGTGGAGATAAAATCCATAATCAATGCAGTTCTACCACTACCAGTCCTCAATAGATGTGATTTTTTATTTTTTATTTTAAATCAACATCATAAATTGAGTAAAAAGAAACGATAATTCAAACAGCAAGACGATAAGTGGGTTCTGTCTAGGGTCCCAGAAGTAAACATCTACATTCATGAGCCATACATAGAATAGGGGGGAGAGTTAGGTCAGAGAAGCCTTAGTTTAACCAAAATTATTTGTTTTGCTTAATGGACTGGACGGTAATACCAGCATGATAAGACAGATTTACTTTAAAGCCACGTTGGATAACACAAAGATAAGATTTGTGATTGTGTCAAACAAGGTTTCTGTTTGTCTTCTTGTCGTTCAGATGTACTATCACCACCTGTGATCATGGATTGATTATTGCAGTTTTTTTTCCTTAAAAAAAAAATTACTTTTGCTTCATGATAATTCAAATTAACACATACACACTAATAGAGTTTGTAATTCAATTCAAACCAATCCTAGATTAGGTTGTGATGATAATTGTAAACAACAATTCAAATCAAAAATTAAACTCTTGGAAAAAGTTATATTAATGATTTTATATTTTTTATACAAAATCACATTGAGCTTGAATGATAGATAATACATGAGCTCATCTGCCTAAACTAAGAAATTTCATAAGATTTAATTATTTATTAATTAAATAGAGACAGTAAAGATCGAACTCGTGACACTGAGATCATGATGTTATGTAAATAATTAATTCAATCCAAAAATTTAAATTATTGGATGATTCTATATTAATGATTTTATATTTCTATAATAATAATAATATTAGAAATTTACTATTACTATTAATTCCCCATAGGGAAGGCTTTTTTGGGCACATATTAAAGCACCCATGGTCCATGGACCTCCCTACCCACCTATTTTAGATTCTTTGGGTTTCTTTTTGTGCAAGAAAGCTAGCGTTCAACAAATAGAACCACCAACAACAGTACTTACGCAAGGCATTTAAACTCTTCTCTTTAATTTTGTGTTCTTTTTTCTCAGTTCTATTTCTTCCTTACAAAATACGTTAGATTCCAAGACAAGAGTTGAGCTTTTGGGGACCAGCATGTATGACAAAGAGAACTTGCTTGAGATGGGCTAAAATCCTATTTCACCTAAAAAAGGCATCATTTTTTTATGCTAAATTGTGTTGATTATATAACATGAAAATCTTGAAATTAAATATGATATGATCACGTTAAAAATAGATATGAGTTTACACCCAAAAAAGAGAGAGGAAGATATGAGAGGATAATTATTCTCTGATAATTAATATGTGATTTACTTGTGTGTCAATCCTAATCAAGGCTTCAAGTCAACGGTCTATATCCAATAATAGTTAGTTTGCCATTTACTACATGTTATTAGTTCAGTTAATTACACAGATTAATTTCCTTGGAGATTTCACAAATTTTCGATATCGCCGCTCATTTTTTCTTTTTCTTAATATTCTTTGAGATTTAATAGAGTATTAAATCTATCTTAATAGAGTATTCATATTTGGGAGCAAATAGTTGATTCCCATAATCAAATTATACGAGTTCAGTTTATAGCAAGAGTTAAGTAAATGGAAAGAAAGAACCTTGGTTCAATTTTCAAATATCATATTTGGGAAGAGCTTAAACTTTAAATATCTTCTTCCCAACCAGCTCCGCTCCACACTCCGAATTAGTCTCATAACCGACTCAAAGAATCAAAGCTTATAGAAATACCGGGGGAGTCAACTTGTCTCGAAGAGATATTTAGAGTTAGATTAACTCACAAAAATAAAATAAATAGAATATTCATATTAAATTTTCCTAAGATACCCAATTTTTTCTCTTGAATATTAATATATGATTACTTATCAAACATTTATTGATGACAAATTACACTTTATGAACTTCAAACATATTTATTGGTAAAAAAAAAAAAAACTAATAAATGTTCAATAAATCATGCAGAATACTGGTACCTTAAAAAAATAAAATCAAAGTACCATAAAATTCTAACTTTTCAAGCCATTAGTTGTTGAATCCTCTAATAATTAACCCAACAAACTGTATGATTGTTATGCTTGACTTTCTGTTTGTAAAATGTTAGGTTATCTTATAGTTAGCTCTTTCAAATATGACACAATGTGGCTTATTGGTAGAAAAAGTGGATATTTTTTTTATACCAGTAGGGCTAAAAAAATAACTATATTTAGAGTTCATCAAAATTTCAAGATAATTGTTGAATAAAATAAAATGGTAAAAATCATTTGTTCATCTAAGAGTTAATAAATATACTTCTAATTCAGTAAAAAATTATGGCAACGCATTATTTTGCATTTTTCACTCCTGAAAAGGCTTCCAAAGTAAGTATTAAAGAGCAACCAAAATTATTGAGAATCATGCTGTATTGAGGAGCTGTCGAGTTAAGGTGTATTAAGTAGAAAGTGGCGTTAAGGTGTATTAAGAAGATAGTGGCCCCTTGCCTCCCTCGAAAATTATCTTCTGCCTACAAGAAATCATTGGCCCCTCCTCTCCTTAAGCACTTAATAACCTAAAAAATTTATTGATTTTATTTTTGAAATACTAAAATTTATTGATTTAATTTTTGGAATACTATTAGTGCTTCAATAATCAAGCGAAGAAAGACCGATCAATATTTGTTATCTCATATTTTATTACATATGTTAAGTCTTCACACATCAAGTTTTTTTTTTTTAGTTTCTCAACCGGTTCATCCTTCGGACTATATTTGATTTGAGCACTTGTCGGACCCTATTAAAAAAGACAGCTCTCCCAAATCATTTTTTCCATTCTCAAAGCTCGAACTCGAGACCTCTGTTTAAGAAACCAGACTTCTTACCATGTGTGCCAAAGGTGTTTGGTCCACACATCAAGTTTAAATGACATGAAAAGTTAATGACTTGCCTTCATGTACACATTGCATAGGTTAACTTTTTAGGGGTAGTAGATCTTGATGTTCAAAATATAATGCAGCTCCGAAAACTTCATGGCAACTTTACATAAACACTAGCAGCAAATCAATAAAAAACAAGTTGCTCCTTGAGTGGAAGTTGGAACAGTCAACTCCTGAATTTATACGCTATTCCACCTCACACCAGAATTCACCAGCTTGACATACGCATTTTTGAAATCTTCAAAGAACATATTCTCATTGTCTGCGTATTTTTTAATCCATCTGTTCAATAAATAAGTTCTCTTTAGTTATGCACATTAAGTTACACCGATAATTAGAAGAATCATATGCATGCCGTGCATCAGGACATTCTTTTCACGTGCAAGTGAATTTTTAGTCATTTATTAGAAAGACAAGAATCTTTTCAGCACCTCGTTTTTTTCTTAAATGGATAAAAGGAATCAGAAGTGAAACCTAAGCTTAACAAACTAAAATAAGGACTTGAATAGACTTATGCGTTTGGCTCAGGATCAGGACCTTACTAATCAGATTTCAACTAGAACAGGAGAATTTAATGTGTACTATGTGCAAACTGATACCCCAGAGACAAGGAACTTGTTTACAAGGGCAAGAATCAATGAATCACGAATTATTCAGACAAATCTAACCAACTGAACTTACCCAATTACCAATTGACGAACAGTTTTCATCCTGGGTATTAATTTAATTAATGGACTATTTGCATTAACTGTTATATTCTAGAGTCCTTCAAAAAAAAAGAAAAAAGAAATGCTTCTCATTTTTAATTATTCTATCTGTTCATATAATTTAATCTTAAAAATATTAAAGGATTTATGACCTTTTTTGTACTGAAATCTTAGTGCTTAGCAAAAAAGTGCAGTGGGGTCAATTTCATGTTAACAGTAGCACAAAGAGGTTGGCAAAAGATAAAGAACCTTAAGCATTCATCATCCTCAACAAGTGCGTGATCTGAAGGAAGGCCAATCATACTCGTCATACCACCTGTATAAAAGTAAACCAACAGATGAAAATGATATTAAAAATTAATTAAAAATGAAAAGAACAAGCTAGTAAAATTGATCATGCAATCACAGAGATTTTATGTCATTCATAACAGTTTATTGGAAGGCAACTGACGTCAAAGAAACTGAAAAACTTGATTCGAACATTAAGATTCAGAGTAGACTGGACACAAATTATGTAATAATCAGTTGCTAAGCCCGAAGGCCTAACGTGCATTCAGCTCCTGCATTTCCTTATTGTTTTCATTAAAGAAGAATTGATTCAGAAAACAATTACTAGTAGCAATTTTTCTTAAAATACCAAAGCAATCATTTTAATGAGGTAAGCTGTTAATTTACTGATGTGCCTCTGGCAAGTGTGATTTTTCTGTGATAAAATTGACAAGAATTGAGTCATAAGAGAGCAAATTAAATACATATTGGCTAATTATATTGATTCTTTGAATGTCACTAATATTCACCTTTTAATTGTATTTTTACAGGGAAAATAAATGAAGAATTACAAAAAAACCTGTTAATGCAATTTTCCACGGTTATAGCACACTATGAGTTCTAAGCATGGCGCGGGTCAGCACCAAAATGGCACAAAACCGCACCAGATTACGAACTTTGGAGCGAGGACATCAAAGTGGCGCGAGGTAGCAACAAAGTGGCGCTCCTCAGCGCAGCAAGACAGAACCTTGGCGCAACCTAGCGCCCCTAGAAACTGGCGCCAGCGCAATATCACAGAAGGTTGGCGCAAAATTTACGAAAGAAAGCGGCGCTTCTCAGCGCAATAACACAGAAGGTTGGCGCAAGGGAGCGCCAATTTACAAAGGAAATGGCGCAAGCTAGCGCCGCAAGACAGTGCACTGGCGCTAGCTAGCGCCTAAAAGTCAAGGGAGTTGGCGCTAGTTAGCGCCAATGAATAGTAAAAGTGGCGCTAACTAGCGCCATATATATTGACAAAGTGGCGCCAACCAGCACCAATGAATAGTGAAAGTGGCGCTAGTTAGCGCCAATGAATAGTGAAAGTGGCGCTAGTTAGCGCCAATGAATAGTGAAAGTGGCGCTAACTAGCGCCATTTGTGCGCCAATTCGGCGCCAACCAGCGCGGGTTTGCGGGAACAGATCTCCGTCTTTTCTGAGGGCATTTTTGGAAGGAGAAGAGAATATTATAAATGTGACATTTGCTGAATTAGGTCAGCAGACTTGGCAGATCTGAAAAAAGGAAAAACACAGATACAGGTTAAGAGACAGATCTGAAGATTGGAGGAGAAGGGCATTCATTGGATGTTCTTCGTTCTTCATCTACATCTAGTATTTCTTTATCTTTTGTTTTAATTTTATGTTGAATTTTAGATCAGCGATCATGATGTTGATCGGCTAGATCATTTTTATTGTAGTCAGGGTCACGATCCATATGTGAACCTTTGATACGAAGGATTGGTTTATGGTTTTTGATTTATATAATTATCTTTATCGTTACTCTGTGCGAATTTGATATTTCCTTTGTTAGAATTGATCGATCTAATAGTTGGGGATATTCAGAGGATCAAAACCCTAGATAGGAATATTGGGGTTTTGATCTCGAAAGGGGGTAAGATAACGATCTGTATGCGTGCTAGGAATAGACGTGTATATGATTGCAGATGCTTAAATTATCGCGCCCATTGCTTGATCCCATGAGAAACATTGCAAGGAATTGGGGTTCCTCATGGGATTAAAGGGTTAACCTTGCAAGGAATTGAGGGTTAACTATTGAATCTTTTAGATGATAATTTATCTGAGTAATTATATAAATAATTATTGTAAACCAATCCGGAGTAAAAAGCGGGGATCATTTGGTGAATGAACCCTGGCTGCAATGTTTTTTTAATATTTACAAAAATTAATCTTTGTTCTTTGTTTTATTTCTCAAAATAAAAATACAAAAATAAGTCTTTTATTTTCAAAATTCAATTTCCATCAAATTGACAATATTTGTCAAAAACCCTATTTGAAATCTTCCATTCCTTAAGAGAAAATTTATTTGATATTCGATCCCAATCCCTGTGGAGACGAACTTTACTTATCATTTTATTACTTGTGCGATCGGTATACTTGCCGGAGAGCATCAAGTTTTTGGCGCCGTTGCCGGGGATTGGCGTTTCTGATATCATATAATCTTGATCTTTAAGATTGGATTTGTGAATATTTGTGAATATTTTCTTCAATTATTTGTTTAATTTTTTTTTATTTGAACAGTGCTACTGATCTCTTTTCTGAAGTTGTATGCGAGGTACTCTTCCAGAATTTCCACTTAATTTGGAGATCACTAGAGCAGAAAAGAGGAACAGAAAACTTGCTCGGAAAAAGCTTGCATTCAACGAGTTGGGAATTCTGTTCGAAGAAGCAAAAACAATGGCTGGGCACAATGATGAAGTGGACAATCCACTCATGGATACAATCCTCACACCAGCATTCAACAGACCTAATTCAAGCATTATTCATCCAGAAACGGGCAACAATTGGGAGCTCAAATCTGCCAATATTCAATTGGTAGAGCGAGCTCAGTTTGGCGGAGAGGCAGATGAGGACCCTCACAGGTTCATTGACAGATTTCTGATGATCTGTGACTCAACCAAGCACCCCCAGGTGTCCAATGATGCAGTCAGGCTGAGACTGTTTCCCTTTGCTCTTAAAGGGAAGGCTTTGAATTGGTTGGAAAGGCAACCAGCAAGAAGTATTCCATCATGGGAGAGTCTCTCAAATAAATTCTTTGCTGAGTTCTTTTCCATGGAGAGGTTTAACCAGATGGTGAATGATATCACCAATTTCACCCAGGCTGAGGGTGAAACTATGTGTGCAGCCTGGAACCGCTTCAAGGATCTAATGAGGAGATGCCCTCATTACCCCATGACCAATGGTGATCAGGTCCGAATTTTTTTCAATGGGTGTAAACCTGAAGTTCGGATGGTGCTGAATGGTGCAGCAGGTGGTAGCATCAAATCCTTGAGAGCAAATGAGACTCTTGAGTTAATAGAAAGAATGGCTGCCAATGAAAATGAATGTTTGACAGCCAAGCCTAAGAGAGGGATTCTACACCTGGATAACAATGATGCAGTTCTAGCTGAAAATAAATTGTTAGCACAACAGCTAGCAAATTTGACCTCAAGGCTGGACAAGATGCAACTTTCCACTATGCAAGTTGCATATGTGATTTGTGAATACTGCAAGGGTGAGCATGAATCCAATGAATGCTCATCTTTGTTATCTTCTGATTCTCCTCAACAAGTGCAAGTGAATGGAGTATGGTACGAGCAAAGATCTCCACCAAGAAACATTCCTAGGAATCAGGATTTCCCTTCTGCAAATAACAATTTACAGAGGAGAACTCAAGGCACGGGACTGGATTACAATTCCAACAACTACTTGCAGCCTCCACCAGTCCAAGCTAAGGAGCCTTCTGATTTGGAAAGGTTAGTTGGACAAATGGCCCAACACTCCAATGCCTTCATGGAAGAGACTAGGGCCACCACTAAAAACATGAATGCTTCTATCAGGAATTTAGAGAATCAAGTTGGCCAGCTGGCTAAGCAAGTTGCTGATAAAAATCCAGGCACTTCCTCTAGTAACACATTTAAAAATTCCAAGGAGGATTGTATGTTTATCACAACTAGAAGTGGTAAGGTGGTAGGAGCTCCAGAAAAGCTTAAGGTGGTGGAGGAGCCAGAAAAAGAAGAGGAGATTCCTTCTAATGTCCAAACACCTATTCAGAAAGGTGAAGAAAAAGAGCCTCCTATTGTTGTTGAAAAGAAGAGGTTTGAGCTCAAACCTGAATATGTAAGGGCTATGGCACCATATCCTGAAAGATTCAAACAGGATGATCAGAAAAAGCATTATGGCAGGTTCTTGGACCTTTTCAAAAAGCTTCATATTAATATTCCTTTTGCTGAAGCTTTGGTCAATATGCCAAATTATGCTAAATTTATGAAAGATCTTTTGTCAAGGAAGCACAAGTTACAAGAGTGCCAAACTGTAGCACTTACTGAGGAGTGCAGTGCTATCCTTACAAGAAAATATCCTCCTAAGCTTCGTGATCCCGGAAGCTTCAACATTCCCATTGAAATTGGTAATACAAAAATCAGAAGGGCACTATGTGATCTTGGGGCGAGCATTAATTTGATGCCTCTTTCTATTTGCAAATCTTTGGGGATCACGGAACTAAAACCCACTATGGTTTCTCTTCAACTTGCTGATAGATCTTTAAGGAAACCTAGTGGAATCATTGAGGATGTTCTTGTGAAGGTGGACAAGTTCATCTTTCCTGCTGATTTTGTGGTACTTGATATGGGGGAAGAAAAAGAGATGCCTCTTCTTTTGGGAAGACCTTTCTTAGCTACATCTCGTGCATTGATTGATGTTGAAAACGGGAAGCTTGAGCTAAGAATGAATGATGAGGCCGTTACCATCAACGTCTTTGACTCAATAAAATATTCTTCTCCCAAAGATGATTGTTTTAATCTTGATGTTTTAAAGAAAGAAGAGGACAAAGAAGATAGTGCCTCAAAAGTTGAATTGAAGGAGCCTTCTCAAACTCTAAAAGATATCTTCTGGGGTAATAAGGAGGCGGTGATTGAAGCACTGAAGGAACGAGAGACTGATTTGAAGGATAAAGATCCTTCTTCCCATACCCACAAAATTCTCAATGAGGATGATGATAAACATGGGAGGAAACCCCAAAGGAGACGTACTCCTACAAAGAAGAAGGTAAGAAGAAAGGAAGTAGTGAAATTCTTTGATACAAGTTGGAAGAGATACCGGGAGCTGAAATTTGACAAGAGACACCGAGACTCTATCTCTCGGAAAAATCAAAGTTTCAAAGAATTCTTAACATGGATCCATGGTTTGGATCAAATCTGGGAATGGTGGTCCCATACACCAAGGCAACCAGTACCACCAGACCCTTCATTTGCTGAGTCATCCCACACTGCTGAGGGGGATGACATGGAGGGCTGATCTTATCTCCTTGCTGATGGAGATCTTGTATATTAGTTTATTTTTCTGTTTCGTATTTTTAAGTTATTTTGTGTTGGTATATTTTTCTCTGATGTTTTAATGTGTGCATTATAGTTTCTTCTATATGCCACTATTTGTTCTATTGTGCAGGATTTTCTTCCTTCTTGGGGTTTAATTATTGCTGAGGACAGCAATGCTCTAAATCTGGGAATGGTTGGCTTGCACCTTAGAACTGCAATTCTTCTATCAGGGGAGATATTCTAACTCTTTTAATTTTCTTAGTTATTTTGTGTGCTATAAAAAAAAAAAAATGGTGTGTTTGAACAAATCCCAGGTTTAAATGTGCTCATCTTTTTAATGTACATGATTAAATTCTTGGAATATATTGTATGACTTTCTGACATAACATTGCATAGGCATAATTAGATTGCATGATTGCTCGGTTGTCTGAATTAAGATTGTGAATTCTGATAATGTCTGGAGTCAATTTTCTTGAGTCTACATTGATACCATAGCTGTGAGGTTTTGAGCCTAAACACTGAAATTTTTGTTGAAAGGCCTCACTGTTGTAATACTCTAGAACTTGATTTGTTTCTCTGTAATGCATGCATTGATTGATATGACAAAGGCATTTTGTTTTTATTAGCTATTGGCCAAAATAGCCCACCTGTATGAAATTTTCCCTTGCTAGCCCTTTTGAGCCTGAATTGATTTATTGTAAAATGACCTGTGGCCTGATTAATGGCTTAGCCAATATCCATATAACTTACCTTGGTTGAGATTGAATCACTGAAAGTGTTGGAAATAAAGTAAAGAAAGTGAGGTAAGCTCCACAATGGTCAAGAAAAAAAAAAAAAAAAAAGAGAAAAAAGGGCAAAATGAAAAGAGAAAAAGAAAAAGAAAGCAAGAAAAAGGAAAAGAATAAAAGGTGGCAGGAAGGAATGAATTCCCGGAATTCTGTGGGAATGTTAGTGGAGCAAAACAATTGAGTTGAAATTGTTAAAAATGAAATAATATCAGTTTTCAATCTCTTGGTTGTTTGAGCTACTATCCAAATTTTCCTACCTATTACCCCAGCCAAAGTTACAACCTGTGAAGTCCTTTTGATCAATTAATGCATGTGTTTGATTCTTCAATTTCAAGAATTTTGTAGAATATAATCAAGCATATGGTAGTGTTATAGCTTTGAGTAATTGAGTGCTCATGATACCCTTAAACACTGAGTGTTGAGTGAACATTATTTATCTGTGTGAGGGGTAATCAATGTAGATTTATATATTTAAGAAGCTGATGGCATTATTGGAAGTTCATGATATTTAGTCAGGCATACATGGCATATTGAGTCTGAGAGTGACTATGATTGTTATGTTAGATTAAGTGAATATTTCCTGGATTAAGTCTTTTACATTGCTGGGGACAGCAACGTTTAAATCTGGGAATGGTTTGATGTGCCTCTGGCAAGTGTGATTTTTCTGTGATAAAATTGACAAGAATTGAGTCATAAGAGAGCAAATTAAATACATATTGGCTAATTATATTGATTCTTTGAATGTCACTAATATTCACCTTTTAATTGTATTTTTACAGGGAAAATAAATGAAGAATTACAAAAAAACCTGTTAATGCAATTTTCCACGGTTATAGCACACTATGAGTTCTAAGCATGGCGCGGGTCAGCACCAAAATGGCACAAAACCGCACCAGATTACGAACTTTGGAGCGAGGACATCAAAGTGGCGCGAGGTAGCAACAAAGTGGCGCTCCTCAGCGCAGCAAGACAGAACCTTGGCGCAACCTAGCGCCCACTCATGAAGAAACTGGCGCTGGTCAGCGCAATATCACAGAAGGTTGGCGCAACCTAGCACCCATTTACGACAGAAAGCGGCGCTTCTCAGCGCAATAACACAGAAGGTTGGCGCAAGGGAGCGCCAATTTACAAAGGAAATGGCGCAAGCTAGCGCCGCAAGACAGTGCACTGGCGCTAGCTAGCGCCTAAAAGTCAAGGGAGTTGGCGCTAGTTAGCGCCAATGAATAGTAAAAGTGGCGCTAACTAGCGCCATATATATTGACAAAGTGGCGCCAACCAGCGCCAATGAATAGTGAAAGTGGCGCTAGTTAGCGCCAATGAATAGTGAAAGTGGCGCTAGTTAGCGCCAATGAATAGTGAAAGTGGCGCTAACTAGCGCCATTTGTGCGCCAATTCGGCGCCAACCAGCGCGGGTTTGCGGGAACAGATCTCCGTCTTTTCTGAGGGCATTTTTGGAAGGAGAAGAGAATATTATAAATGTGACATTTGCTGAATTAGGTCAGCAGACTTGGCAGATCTGAAAAAAGGAAAAACACAGATACAGGTTAAGAGACAGATCTGAAGATTGGGGAGAAGGGCATTCATTGGATGTTCTTCGTTCTTCATCTACATCTAGTATTTCTTTATCTTTTGTTTTAATTTTATGTTGAATTTTAGATCAGCGATCATGATGTTGATCGGCTAGATCATTTTTATTGTAGTCAGGGTCACGATCCATATGTGAACCTTTGATACGAAGGATTGGTTTATGGTTTTTGATTTATATAATTATCTTTATCGTTACTCTGTGCGAATTTGATATTTCCTTTGTTAGAATTGATCGATCTAATAGTTGGGGATATTCAGAGGATCAAAACCCTAGATAGGAATATTGGGGTTTTGATCTCGAAAGGGGGTAAGATAACGATCTGTATGCGTGCTAGGAATAGACGTGTATATGATTGCAGATGCTTAAATTATCGCGCCCATTGCTTGATCCCATGAGAAACATTGCAAGGAATTGGGGTTCCTCATGGGATTAAAGGGTTAACCTTGCAAGGAATTGAGGGTTAACTATTGAATCTTTTAGATGATAATTTATCTGAGTAATTATATAAATAATTATTGTAAACCAATCCGGAGTAAAAAGCGGGGATCATTTGGTGAATGAACCCTGGCTGCAATGTTTTTTAATATTTACAAAAATTAATCTTTGTTCTTTGTTTTATTTCTCAAAATAAAAATACAAAAATAAGTCTTTTATTTTCAAAATTCAATTTCCATCAAATTGACAATATTTGTCAAAAACCCTATTTGAAATCTTCCATTCCTTAAGAGAAAATTTATTTGATATTCGATCCCAATCCCTGTGGAGACGAACTTTACTTATCATTTTATTACTTGTGCGATCGGTATACTTGCCGGAGAGCATCATTTACCAGAAGACATCCATGGCTTCTCCAAAAGAACCTTATAATATGAATTGTCAAATGAAGTTGGGCTTCCAAAACCTTTACTTCCAAGAGTATGGGCTCCAGACAAAGCTACAAGTTCTTGCGTTCTGTGAAAGAAAAGCTCCAAATGGATAACAATGAATAAGCAAAAGTAATTCTAGTAAACTATGCTGAAAAATTTATACCAATAACAAGTAGATTAGCATATGATCAATAATTTTTTGGCCAGTAAATCACTATATTACTTGCCTTGTTACTCTGGTTTAGAATTAGGACTATGATAACATATCAGATTCAGTATGTTTATGTAATGTTAAGATTCTCATGGTAAGTTACGGACAATCGGACAGCTATTAGAGAATGGATAGCTGTAAAAGTATGATATAAATCACAAATAAATAATATTTTCTACGACTGAAAATGGAAATTGCAGGCAATCAATCACCCTTAATAGAAAAAAATGCAAAGTAAAAGGGAGTTTCCTCATACTTACGAAAAACTTTTTCTCTGGAAGCATTTCTTCAAGCCAGAAGCACTGAGAGATTCCTCAGGAAGTCTTCCTTCAGGATCAGGCCTCCTATCATTAAAATGAATGGGAATATTGTTGGTAGAAGAAAAACCAGGTTTTCGTTGTTGTGTGAGAACCAATGAGTTAAATCCCCATGTCGCGGTTCCCCCCCCCCCCCCCCCCCCTGTAAAATGATTGATCATTCTTTGAACAATAGCCTGAACATAACTCATAATTTGGTTAAATAATATTTTCAGAGAACCTAACACCCACTGCTTGTTTGTCATCCTTAGGAGAAAAGACAAGTTGCTTGTCACATCATATATACTAATTAGAGTACCATATAATTAGCATCTTACTGCGAATCTAGTCTGCCCAGTGAAACTTGGATAGGTGGACCTCCACATAATTCAACTGCTTCAGCTCCAGCCACAGCAATCACATCCGCCCACGATACTATAAAGGAACGCTAAAATTTATTGGTCTCGATGGAATCAGCACTTACTATTAGCAGAAGTTACTAGATAAAACAAGGACCTGGTTGGATAGCATCTATCTGAGTCTTTGCTTTCTGCAGAACCTAAACAATATGTGATAAGCCCACTGAGACACTATCTGGCAGTTAACATATAAGATATCTGTCTTCATGAGAAAGAAATTTAGAGTATAGAACATACAGTCATATGGAATTCTTCAAATAATAAAAGAAAGAAGGAGAGGAGGAAGATGATTGAGAAAATAGTGAGACGGAGCATGCCTTTACTGATTTTTTCAGGCCAGCATTTTCAGGTCTTTCAAGTTCATAGACTATAGAACCATTCATACCACCTGCAACAACATGAACAGTGGGAAAAACACACATTTTGCATTTGAGAAGAATAAGAAAATAATAGTCATTTATCTGAATTCTGAAAACAATTAAGGATACACACTTGTTACTGTTGATGGAACTATGACCAAGAAAACATAATAAAAGACCACCCTGTTTCCTTTTTAATTTCTTGGCTCATGCCATGTGAAAATTTAACCATACAAATCCAATTGATATTCAAAGGCTTGAACCACTACTGAAACGGAGTCGGAAAAGAAAAGAGAAAATGGAAGACAAAGCGAAGAGACATAACTTTTCCACACTGATACTTAATACATAATGTAGGGAAAAGGTCACATGATGATTTTGTTCGAAAGGAATCAGCCACGAGACTTTATTTATATCTGAAAAACCCATCACCGCTTCACTAGCATGGCTTTGTCTCCGTGATAGCGATGATTAGTATTTTTCCTACAATACTCAAAATGCTACTACTGATATAGAAAACTTACGAGTTAGCAACATAAAATCAGATTTTAGTGCCAAATTGGGTGATCAAGAAAATGCAAGCTTAATTATTTCAGTCATTGCCATCCCTTTCCACGCAAGTATTATACATCCATTATACAAGAGAGTCAAATTTCATAGGCTTTTGCTAGAAAACTTAAAAGGACTGTGCGAAAAATAAAAGCATTTTAGGGAGATGGTGTCCCTAAGATGAGATGTATACCTGTATTGTCATCGATTTCAAAGGTTCCAGCATCGTGGAAAACCAAACGAAGCACGCCTGCAGCCTTTCCCTTTGACAATACCTTCCTCACCTCATCTTTAATGAGAAGATATTCCTTTGTACCTGGCCTTCAGGGACGGGTAAAAGCAGCACAGAAATTACAATACATCAATTTTAGATGAATCAATGTATCCAATACATGAATGAATCAATTTTAGACTGTCCAATGTATCCAATACATGAATGAAAATGTGCTTTTGCATTGTAATAGGTGAATAATTTTATTTATTTTTTACTTTTTGTGTGTGTGTGTGTGTGAGCAGAATATGATAATAATGATACTTACTGCATGGCGTTGGCTCGGAGACAAGCTATGATCTGACTTAGGGGAAGAAGACATGGTAACGTGGCTATGCATATTAGCCCTCTCCTCCTGCTAATTGAAACCGCTACATCTACCATATACCGTTACCATCATTCAAGTAAATTATAAGCATAACAACAACAACAACAACCCTATCGCTATCCGACAGTCTGAGGTTCAAGGTTGCCTCACTCACCTGAAAAAGCATGGTCGTTGGGCTTGTCGGCGCGAAACTTGACCGTTGAGAAAGATGACCGTTGTAATTTGGCGGGAAAATTGATTTCGGGGTTGGCCTCCTCGCCTGAATTGGTGACGATTGAGCACTGCAGAGGATGGTTTGAGAGAGTCAAACTCATTATCTCTAAATGGACTCCACACAATCAAACACCACTTTTTCCTTGGCTCCTTATCCTTCTATTTTATTTTAAGGAAAAAGTATTTTTCGTTTCAACTCAAGTAACACAAAATTATATTTTTTTAATAAAATTATATTGTTTTGGTAAGTTTTTATATTCTTTCTCCTTTATTTTTTTAATTTTTAATTTTATAAATTAGAGAAAGGAACAAAACACATAAAATCAAGGTAATTTTATTAAAAAATGACACAAAATTTTATCATTTAAAATGATAAATATTAAACCCTTTATTTTAAGGAAAAAAGTTTTAAGCTTTTTAAAGTACCACCTTTTTATCGTTTAGTATTTAATATTATGTCTTATTGATAATACATAAATATAATATAATTTTTTTTTCTTCCCTCCATCATTTTAGTTAGACAAAAAAAAATAATTTTTCATATTATAATTATATATTATTGGTAAAACATAATATTAAAAATTAAAAATATATGTGTATATTTTAAAGTATATAATTTGTGTTCTTTAAAAATAAAGACACTTGACCATCTGTTTAAAGGGAAAGATTCATTTATAATTTTTTTTTTTACAAATTACATGATGTATTTCCGAAAATACATAATATAATCTAGTGTATTTCTAAGAGTAAATAGTACAGTTTGTAAAAATTTATAAATATAACCTCCATTATTTTAAATAATCAATGACAAAGTTTAGCCTATGTGTACCTCTGAATAAATAATATAATAGGTAAATAAAAAATTTATAAATATAACCCTTTAAATAATCAACTTTTATCTTCTCTACTCACAAGGTTTACCCGAAGTGAAGATAAACGTATAACTTGATTCCATTAAATGCGAATATTATTTTTATAGAACATATTGCATATATTTAAAAAAGAAAGAAAGAATATACACACACAACGCAATAAATCTGCACAATCGTTGAAATCTGTATTTTAAATATTTTTCGGACTTTTTTAAAAAAATAAAAATAGAATAGAAGATAGGAAATATGCAATTTTTTTTTAAAAAGATAACAAATATACTTATTTTCGTGAAAGGTTATAGTTCATCCACATTATTCACTTATTTTTTTTTTTAATTTCTAAATTGAAAGTCAAAAAGAAAAAAGTATTCCATTTGAGCTTATCACTCTTGGCCTTGACAGCTTCCTTTGATGAATCAAAATTCGGAATTCCACCCCCCCCCCCCCCCCGCGTAAAACTGCAAAGAGAGAGAGAGAGAGAGATGAAGTGCAGATTGATTATGGACGGCGATTTATATTACAAAATTTGAGGAACTTGAACAAAATTCACAAGAGTGGGATACATGAAAGCCCAATACATGATGAGTAGCTAAACCTGAATAACTATACCAATTTTCTCAATATTACAAAACCCCCTCAAAAAAAAAAAAAAAAAAAAAGATAAAGATCAAGCTAGTGTTATCTTGGTCCTGAAAGACGAACCGCAGATAGATTAACATCACTATTACAGTCTGATGGGCCTGAAGAAGTGGCACCTTCACTGGAGGTTTTGAATACAGTGGAGTAAAGGCGAGAATTCAAGGCGGAACTTGTTGGTGGCTTAGGAACAGTACAAAGACCCTCCAGCATTTGCGCAACTTTGGTCATTGAAGGCCTCAAAGACATGTCTTCTTGTATGCACCACAATGCAACTTTTATAGCACAATGAACCCTATCATCATGATCATTTATTTTCAACTCTGAATCAAGAATATCTTTCAGTTTCCCTTCTTCCATCATCTTAAAAGCATAACTTGGGAAATGGGACTTCTCTGAAGTTTCACTCGGATCATAATTTTTCCTTCCCCCAATTATCTCTAGCAACACCATCCCATAGCTATAAACATCACTTTTCTCTGATATAGCATAGTTTGTTATCCACTCAGGTGCAAGATAACCCCTCGTGCCCCTTAGTGTTGTAAAAACATGACTTTGTTCTCTATTCATGAGCTTAGCCAGACCAAAATCTGAAACTTTTGCCATGAAATGATCATCCAGAAGCACATTTTCTGGCTTGATGTCACAATGAACAATTTTTGAGTCACAATCTTCATGCAGATAAGCAAGTCCTTTTGCTGTTCCAAGAGCTATATTAAACCTAGTATCCCAATCCAACAGAAATTCTCCTTTGTTTTTCTTGAATATCCATTTATCCAGAGAGCCATTGGCCATGTAATCATAAGCAAGAAGCCTATGAGTTCCATCAGAACAGAATCCTCTGAGCCTAACCAAATGGAGGTGGTGAATGCTGCCAATGATGCTAACTTCAGCTCTGAACTCTTTCTTCCCTTGGCCAATACCTTCAAGCTTCTTCACTGCTATTTGAGTCCCATCTGGTAGAACTCCTTTATAAACTGATCCAAAACCCCCTTGTCCTAGCTTCACTGAGAAGTTATTAGTTGCTGTTTCAAGATCTTTGTAGCTGTAACGGATTGGCATACCAGTTAAGTTCTCTAAGAAATTGTCCTCTTCTGAATTCTCTCTTGGAGACTCAGGCAAATTTGGTTTTTTTCTGTAGTACCTAAGTCCTGCATAGAGCAGAAAAGAGATGACAAAGAATGTTACTAGCACAATGACCACAACAACTATGGTGTGCTTGCTGCCACTTCCACTACCCCCACTGCCAGCACTTCTATCACTCGAGACCTTAATGTAAGAAACATAACCCGAATCCGTATCAGATTTCTCAAAGCTTCCTACACTGTCCAACAAGAAACAGCTCCCTGAACTTCTCTGGAAGAACATAGCAAGGCAAGAACAGTTTCCACGGCAAGAAGTTTGGCAACCAGCCAAATCGGTTTTCGAAAAGGGTTGAAGGAACTCAAGCGCAAAGTAATTGAGTCCATCATCAGCTTTGATGAACTCTATAGAGTTTTCTGAGTTATTATCACAAATAGAGACAAAACCCGGATTGCAACTGGGAAGAACAGAAGGGCAGCTACACTTCTGATTGCCAGTGCAAATGTTATATGGATCACAAGGTTCTGGTGTGCTGCAAGCATCTTGTGGTATTCTTGTTGGGGAAGCCACATTTGAACCTCCATTGGCGAGATTAGAGAAAGTGATGAAGCCATCACTTCCCAAAACAGCAACCCAAGTGGCATTTGTACCTGCATCGTCAGAGAAAATGAATTGCCATAACAATGATTTGTTTTTATTATCATAGAACCTCCATGAATTTGCACTGAGGGTTGCTGAAGCGACCACATCACCATCTTTATTAATGGTTTTGCGGTTATCCTTCTGCATAGTCCAATAAGGTTGTGGAGTTGGGAAACCAGCTGAGAGAATGATATTGCCAGATTTGACCTCAAGAACATAGGTCAAGTTGTTTTGGCTAGGTTCACTTGTGAGTTTCATTCCCTCCGTGAAGTCCTGTGTTGGCAACAATGTATCTGTTGGATGGCTGAAACTCTGCCACATCACTGTACTATTATCATTCCCAAGCAAAACCAAATTTCCAGTGTCCTGCAATTCCATTGAAGAAACTCCCTTGCCACTTGTATTTGTAGACCACACTAAAGTTCCATCTTTCTGTAAGAAAGCATTACCCTTATCATCAAAAACAAATTTATCAGAATTGGAAACAGGAAATGCTCTATTTGCAGTCCAAACCACCGTGGAACTAGCCACGTGGATCACCCCTAATAGAAACTTGGTGGTGTTATTTGCGGTGGTGATAAAGCTAAAGGCAAATTCTCCCTTGTTTGACACGAGAAACTGGCCATTTCTGTCAATCCAATTCATTTGAGAACCTTCAAACCCGGGTGAGACCTTGCCAATATACAAAACACCACCCAAACAGACTTTACACAACCCGAGGGTAACCATAATATGGAAGATAAACCAATGTTTTCCCATGTTAATTTACACAACAACCAATTGCTATTTGGGGATATCAGAATACTAGAAAGAAAATTGGCAAATAAACTTCCTCAAACTCACACCCACGCAAGTTCAAATCAAACCACTTAGAAATCTTAACTACATGAGACCAACAAAAAATAAGAAGAAAAAAAAGAAACTTGTGGAGCAGAATTCAGGACAGGACAACTTGAGGAAAAGGCCCAACAAGGACTATTCAGCAAGGCACTCTTCATTTGACCATGACACGTGAAATGATAGCAAGTTGCAAAGGGATTAAAACAGAAACAACAATGAATGAAGCATAACAATTGGAAGGATTTGAATTGTGAAGACAAGGAGTACCCTTGTTTCTGTGTGTTTCTGCCCCACCGTCATAAATGATGGCTTTAGACTTTAGATCTGACTTTGGTTGCTTCTGTCCTTTAAGGAGCTGTGAAACACATGAATGAACAACTCTTTTTGTTACTATTTTTTTGTTGACGGATCCAAGAACAACTCTTCTATTGTTACGTATGGGAAAGAACTGGGTACAATATTTTAATCAGTTTTTATGTTAAATGTCAATAAGAAATTGCCTTTATGATTTATCCCAGGAACACAACACCGCTAAAATAATGTAGGAAGTCTTCATTAAAAAAATATAGGAAGCCTCCAATTTTATAAGAAATGTTATAATAATCAGCAAAAACGGGAGAAAAAAGAAAGAAAGAAAACTTGTATCATAGATGCATTTTCATAATAATCAGTGCTTGTATTTTACTACGACTTCGAATGCAGCTAGGAAACATGTAGTGCTTAGAGTGGTAGTATAATAATTAATTAAAAGGATGATTTTGATTGTGCAAGTTGGCTCGTTAATGTATTGTTGTTTATTTTCATATGATTTAATAACAATTGATAGCTGATAGCTGGAGGCTGGTGAGATTGGGAAGGCTGTATTATTTGTTATATTAAATATAAATTAATGAACGGATTTTGTTGCGTTGGTGGTTTACATTTAATGCAGAGCAAGACGAATGTGAGGAAAGCGTCAAGGCTTGTGCAACTAATGCAATGCAAGTTGAATTAGTGAGTGGGTCACTTTAAAAAAAAAAAAAAAAGATATTTAATTAAAAAATATTTACTAAGTTGGCTCTGTAGTAAATTTGAAGGGGCAAAGTTAAATTATTAATTGGTTATATGTAGCACCGATACTGACACGGGACACGTGATACGATACGATACGACACTGCGACACGTTAATTCTAAAAAATATTAGATTTCGACACGTTAGGACACGTTTTGATATTAAATAATGTTTTTAATTTATGTAGTTATATTATATTTAATAATCAATAATTTAACAAAAAAATGAATATAAATTTATAAAATTCATAAATTTTGCAAAGAAACATAAGATATCTTAAATATTTATATTAAACTCAATAAAATAGTAATCGTAATCCAACGAATCTAATAGTTGGAACTAAAAACTCAACGCGTGACGCAACCTTTAAACCTTTTTTGAATTTCTATAATGCGTGTTGGAGTGTCGAGGAGTGTCGGAGTGTCCGAGAATGTCGGGAAGTGTCGGACACGACACGCTAGGATTTTTGAAGTGTCGGTACTTCATAGGTGTTGACCATATACAAAATGCAAAACCCTCAAATCTACTTAGATGGTTTTAAGCGGGTTTCGATTATTTTATTTGAGGTAGAACAAATTAATTATTTTGTAAAAAAAGAAGCCATCATTTTTTTTAAAATAATTTACTTCAAACATGTTATAAGTCCATCGACGGTAGGGTGTGTGATTCCACCATTACCTAATTTAATCTAGGGTTTATCACATATCATTTAATATGACCATAAAAAATTTTCTACACTCACAATATTTTGTGGGGTCCATAGCAAAAAAATAATAATTTCGGTACATAAAATGAATCTCTATAATATAACACAATTACTCTTCCTACAACATAACTCTTATAAAACCCTTTAATCTAATCGGGGGAAATAAACGTAAAAGTTCGAGCAATGGACCATGTGCAACTTTCATAAGGCCAACACAAGATTTTTTATTTTTTATTTTTATCTTGTTGCCCCATGATTCAAACACATTTCAAAAGTTTCGATATTAAAATTATCGGAAAATATTCTCTCATGTAGTATAAAAAACGTAAAAGTTCGAGCAATGGACCATGTGCAACTTTCATAAGGCCAACACAAGATTTTTTATTTTTTATTTTTATCTTGTTGCCCCATGATTCAAACACATTTCAAAAGTTTCGATATTAAAATTATCGGAAAATATTCTTTCATGTAGTATAAGAATTCAACTTTTATGTTAGTGACCCTTCGATTTTTGTGCAAATTTTTTTTTTTTTTTTTTTTTTTTTTTTTTTTTAATAAATATGGGACACACCACTAGTTGAGTCACAATATGAGAATTGAATTATCATGCAACATTAGAAAATCAAATCCCTTAAATTATTAACGTGATAGTAATGTACGGACCTTTTCTTTGGTGTTTGGTAGAATCATGAAACATATTTCTACCATCATCGTCCTATTAATTATTTTTATTTTGATTAATTGATTGATTAATGCAGTACTATTATTATTATTATATTTTAAATAATTAATAGGACGACTTAACATTTGTCACAATCTCAATGACTCTGATTTGTAAACATGTGATACCATTGATCTTTTTTTATCTAATGTCTCTTAGATAAGGTGTCCATTTTTAAATTTGACACTAGTATCAAAAGATCCTACCTCATATATATATATATATATATATATATATATATATATATATATATATATATATATATATATATAGGGATATTCTTCCACCGGTGTAAGAGTTAGAAGTCTTACACTCAATCTTGACCATTGATCCACTTGTATCCAATGGTTCACATTACTAAAAAATTTGAGTCCTTAGATATAAGTGGAATTAATGGATAAGATTAGGAGTGTAATATACACTGGTGTAAAATGATATATATATATATATATATATATATATATATATATATATATATATATATATATATATATATATGGACAGGATCATCTTACACTGGTGTAAGAGTTAGAAGTCTTACACCAAATCTTAACCATTGATTTTCTGTATCTACCGGTTAAGATTTATTATGTGTAACTCATTAATTAATTTTTAATTCCCAATAAATCTCAACCATTAGATGCACGGAAATCAACGATTAAGATTTGGTGTAAGATTTATTAATCTTACACCGGTGTAAGTTGATCTTATCCCATATATATATATATATATATATATATATGGAGAATAATATAATAAGTTTTCCTTGCATGATCTCCCAAATTGGCCAATCATGTAATGTTTACGTTCCGTGACTCAGAACATGTGCTTATTTATTGGAACAATCATCAGTTGGCGAAACTCATGAATATGATGTGTATTCGCTCTTATTGAGATTGTGGCACTAACAAAAATAAAAATTAGAATACGATGTTATTAATGGGCAATTATCGAGAGAAAAATAAAAAACTAAGTTAAGCTTAATTGTAGGGATACTGTCCACGCGAATGTCGCATATGTTAAGTCTGTTGAGCCCGTGGATACTTAGAAATGGTTAATATAAATATGGGAAAAACTATTCTCATGTTAGATGAGATAGATTTTTCCTCCTACACATCTTAGTTATGACACTTTTTTTTTTTTCTCCAAGTGGTGAAACCCACAAATTTAATATAACCTTTAAAATATACAAGGGATCGTCGTTCCTAAAATTACAAATATGAAAAGGATTTTTTTTTTTTTTTGGTATCATTTTTTCCAACTCCGAGATATTATGCGGATGATTCACTAATTCACATATTATGGAGAGATTTTTGAAAAAGTTAAAGGGCCACGATAATACTTTTGAGTAAAAGCAGTGGTGGAAAATAGTCTCTCTCTTTTTTTGGTAAGAAAATAGTCTCGTTTTAAGTACATATAAACCTTTACTTTCGGTCTTATTCATATCTAAGAGAAATATAAGATAGTATAAAATCGCTGTGCTTCAATCTCAACCTTTGTGTTTGTATAAGAAAAAGGAAATTTGAAAATTTCTTCAAATCTAATTATATATTAACACATTACACCAATGTTATTAAACTCAATCTGGGTATCAACCCTGTCGGGGTATTGAGTGACTGAGTCACTGGTTGGACCGGTTGATTCGGATATATATAGATGTTCTGCCTGTTGGCAGATGTGTCCAACGTAGGTTGGATGATTGATCTTGGATACAAGTGTTTCTCTCTAGATGCCTATAGATTAGGTATCTGGGAGGAACGTGGATCACTGACACTGACCTAGGCGTATGCCTTCAAGGTGTGTGTGTGATCTACAGTGTTTGGGTTTAGAAAATGTGTACCTTATTGCTCTGCTTTACCTGCCTTATATAGCCCGGCTCTAGGGTTTGGTGGCTGGCCGAGGTGCAATGTGGGCTTCGGGCCGAGGTGCATAGTGGGCCTAGGTCTAGCCCATAACAGTTGCCCCCCAGCTCGGTAGGCTGAGCTATCTGGCTGCCGAGTTGCGTTAATCATCTGACCTGAAACATCTCGGCTGTATAGCCGATATGAATTCACATGCCAGTCTTTCATCTTGCGGTCATCCTCCACGTGTTTCAAGCCATCATGATGCGTATCGTTTGATTATCTGCGCGCCGTCTTGGCATTTAATGCGACTGCGACTGTACAGATATCAATCGTTTTGTCTTGTCAGGTGCTTTTTGCTTTTGCATTTACGCTTTTACCCCTGCCTTTTCGTTTTCGCGGGTCATATCTCTTGGACTTCTCCCCTCTTCCTATTTTACTGACGTTTCCCCCCCTTTCTTCACCTTCTGCTTCTTTCGTTACTTCACTTGCGATTTGTGATATTTGTGTTTCGCGATTTTCTGGAAGCATCAATCTTCTCCATTCGGTACTTTAGCGTCACTTGCTTTGTAAGTACGAGTTTTCTGACCCTTCTTTTTTTTTATCTCCTTGCCTTCCATTACTGCTTGTTGCTTGCATTCCTGTGGTTATTGTTTTCATTACACCGCATTTAGTCTGCATTCGCATTCGTCCTCTTTACCTTCAGTTTTCTTACTGTCGCTGGTTGGCGTTTGTTGCTCTTGTCTGGAAAAGTTTCCAATATGGATAAGGGAGTTCCTTATGAGTATAGGAGGGCCACTTGTCCTCGTGTTTTCGGCCGGAGTGACGAAATCTTGGCAGAGGAGGAAGCTAGGGCTGCTGAGGAGGAGGTGACTCGAGGCCAAGGTGCCTCTTCTGGCCGTGGACGTCGGCTGCCGGCCTCTAGGCCCGAGCGTCGTCGTCGTGCTTCTGGCTCTGGACGCTGTCCACCAGTGGGATCTCGTCCCAATGGTCAAGGGCGGTCTCGACCCTCGAGGCGAGGTCGGTCCTTGCCTTCTAACCGTATCGCGGGCTGTATGCCCACGAGCGCCAACCCTTCCTTAGATGATAGACCTAGGTCGTCTTCCCTTCTCATCACTGGTCCTCGAGATCAGGTTTCCTTGAATCCGTCTTCTGTTCAGCCCCTACCAGACCTCCCTTTCTCAGAATCCAAATCCGTGCTTCAATTGCGTTCATCTCAGCGCGCAATTTATTGGGAATGGTAATGACTTCATGGCGAACCTTGTCTTAGGCAGTTGTTCTCACCATGTTGGACTTAGAACTTTAGTTCCCATGACCTCTTCAGATAGTTCGTCGAGCTCTTCACACTGTAGTTTATTTAACTCAGGTGCGTGTACTTTGCTTCTTTTGTTGTTTTTAATCCACCCATTTTGCTGTTCTAGGTTCTTATGGAGTCCCCTTCTGCAGAACTCAACGTGGAGACTACCTCATCTAATCACGAGCTGGAAGCCGAGGTTGCGGTAGTTGAAGAAGGTTCTGCCCCGGTGGGTGTCAGTCTGCGCCGGCAATTTCCCTGGGTGACCCAGGAAGTCCTTAGTTTTAGGTCCTCCCTGACCACAGAGGAAATATCCGGGTTACCCATTGGTAACCCGATAGGTTTTAATACCTTCTGCCCAGCGGAGGATGAGCCAGTGTGCTCAGGTCGGAATCCGCAAGAGCCTCCCTTTTTTCTTCTTTTACCGAGACTTGATTACCAAGATCGGTATTCGCTTTCCTTTTTCCCCCTTTATTATATGTCTTCTAAACCATTTCCTTTTAGCTCCCACTCAAATTCACCCTAACGGATGGGCATATATTATTGCCTTTGAGCAACTCTGCGTATCCTTGTCCGTTAACTGCTCCGTTGCCCTGTTCATGTATTTTTTTAATATTTATACCCCACGCTCCGGTTCTGAACCTCCCAAGTTGAAGGGTTGGGCCAGCATCCGGGGTCGTATTAGTAAGCCGTCTAGGAGGTTGTTTTCTGTATATAGTGACTCCTTCAAAAACTTCAAAGGCGCGTACTTCAAGGTCGTGGCCGAGGCCGGTGAGAAGCCGTGGTTTGTTGGGGAAAAAGATGAGGGGAAATTCCCATTATATTGGTCTCATCAACATTACCTTCGCAAGTCGGCTGACTACAGGCTGCCCTTATCTACCGAGGAGAAGCTCAATGTCAAGACCTTGCTAACCCATGTCCATACCCGGGGTCATATGAGTGCTGCGTCTTTGGTTGCTAAGTCCTCTGTTGCAAGCGATCAGCCCAGTATGCTTTTCAACATTGTTTTCTTTTTTCCTTTTTCATTTACTTGTCGTTTTTATCCTGCTTTGGAGTCTGATATGTCTTTGATTATGCTGGTAACCTTGCTTCTTTTATTTGCCAGGTTTAACCATGAATCCCAGCTCGGATGACGTGCCTGATTACTGCCGGGTTTTGCGGGGCAAGGGTGTAGCCCGTC